>MU130752.1:596644-648916 GCA_015039435.1 Imleria badia | reverse complement strand
GCTGGAATCCCCAGTCTTGTCCTCTTGGAGAATTCCCATTCTTCACTGCTACTCGCACTCGCTCTACTTGCCTCTAGCAATAGCTTGTACTCGCAGTGAGTACTGGTTGTTTCAGTAATCGGCTCGTTACTGTACCTAATGCTTGGCACCCGCCCAGACATTGCGTATGCAGTCACTCAAATGGCTCGCATGTCTGCTAATCCTACTAAGGAGCATTTAGATATGTAAAGTGCTATACATTTGTCGCTATCTAATCGGTACTTGTGAATACTCACTTGTATACGATGGTACCTCTAGAAATGGTTTAACCGCCTGTACTAACTCTGATTGGGGAGCAGATCCAGATACTTGTCACTCCCACACAGGATTTTATATTAAATTGGCGAATGCAGTCTTCCTGTGGAATTCACACCTCCAAAAGACTACGGCTCTGTCTTCTACAGAAGCAGAGTACATGGCTCTGAGCGATTGTTCTCGCCAAGTCATATGGATTAAACAAATGTTTGGGGAGATTGGTTTTGATCTTAAAGCAATACCCATTTGTGGCGACAATCAAGGTTCGATATTCATTGCCAGTAACCCTGTCATCGATTGTCATAGCAAACACATCCCCATTCGTTATAATTTTATCAGAGACGTGATTACTGATGGTCATGTAGAGGCCTTCTATATCAAAGGGACTGACAATCCTGCTGATATGTTCACCAAGAACCTCGGATATGTCAAATTCGAGCAGTGTAGATCTCAACTAGGTCTGATATTCAAGCACGCTACTAGCTGGAACTAGTATATGCGTCGTATCACTACTCTAATGCTTACGCGTAGTACTCACACTTAGCAAGGGGGAGTGTTGAACGAAGTAGTGTAGTATACCATACATAGTATATAGTTCACACGCTTGTTCTACATATATGAACTCAGTCGTCTGAGTTTGAATACATCTCTTGACCCATTACTGCTACCATCCAGTAATGTTTCAACCAACCGAGTAAGTACCAAGTCACTGTGTACTGTATGCAATTCGACAGAACACATGCCTGAATATCCTGTTGCTCAGATTGGTTCCACCACCACACAGTACAGCCCCATTCCCATCAAAGATCTCTTAGATTATTCAACTGCTGAGACCTGGCTGGGTTCATTCTACAAGACTGCTATTTGCTCTTTAGATGATGACCTTGAGCTTAACTCGTTACATCCTTACATATGTCCACTCATTACCCTAATTGCCCAACACAAGCAGCCAATCCAGATTGATTATATAATTTACACCACATCCATGGGAAAGTTCACCGGTGTACATTTCCTGAATTTTGTGAATGTTCACTGACTGGCAGAACACTGCTTAGAAGAGTAGGAACAACTGGCTTCCTACCTAAGGGGCTGCCTATGGGAGACTAACCTTAGTAAGTGTACATAAGCAATGTGGTAATTTCTGGCACTTCCATTTTACTGCCACTAGTAATGCCTGAGCACACTCATCTCGGGTTGATATGATATACCAGGTACACATCACATTGGGTTGCAATGCCGACAGGCTCATCGGCCCACGATCGACAGACACATGACCACGCAATCCTGACCCACACCCGTTACATGATCCGACAAATGCGAGCATCAGCGATACCGAACACTTCGAGCTGCTCTTGCGTTACTTCCCGTTCGTTGGCACGCAGTTTCTCTCCAGACTCAATCGGGAACCAGTCCGCCATGAAGTTGAGCAGCCCATAATCGACGTTGGCTACGTGCTTCGTGAGCGATGGAGGACGCAAGACGCAAGGAGCTGTACTCACATGCGTTTGCTTGCAGGACGGTCGGTGCGCGACACATAGGGCAGTTTTCCATGCGACGTTTCTGCAGTTTGACGAGGCATCTAGATCGATGAGACGTTATGGTGACGGTGTGGAGGGCAACGACGGGCGAAAAAGTAGTTACCTTACGCAGAAGAAATGGCCGCAGTAAAGTCTGACTGGCTTGAATGCGATAGAGGTGCAGATGAGGCACGCATAATCATCAATGTGTGGTACGATGGGTAGAAGAACCTCGCCGATTGCTTGCACGAGAAGCCTCGGTAGAGATTTCGAAGGACGCGTGATCAGCGTGAGTTGACGTGAGGAAGCCACGGATCTAGACGCGTCTGGTTGCAAGAGATAAGACGGTACCGGAAGTGTCGTACGCTTGGCATGCTTCTTGAGGATCTTGCGAGTCGCTTCCGAATTCGCAAGTTGGAACTGTATGTCAAGGCGTGAGATGGTGCGATGAAGCAAGACAGAAACGTATGTATACCTTCTTTACGTCTAGAATAAACAAGTTCAAGTTCAAAAATACGTCAAAGGCTTCCTTGCTGCCGGGGAGGACCAGAGATGCTTTCTTCTCCTGGACGAGTCCGTTGAATAGCTTGAGGAGCTTCTCCACTTCTTCGATGGTTCTTTCACCTCGGGTCGACTCTCTGACACTTTCAAAGACTTCTGCTTCGGCGTAGAGGCGGAAGATCTCGCGCCAGGCGTACAGGTCTGATTTGCCTCCCGGAGGAGGGCGCAAGGATATTGTATTGTCGGCAGTGATGGAATACGCTGTGAATGAATAGGGAGCAGAAGATGATGCTGGTCGAGCCGTTAAAGAAATCGACGCAGCGAGCGTAGTAAGAGCCGAATTGAACCCGTCTTGCAAAGTGTCCCAGTGGTCAGAGAGGGAAGACAGGGTAGATGTCAAAAGCTGAAAAAACGCCGTGTCGGAAGGGAGAGGGATGATCAGATCTGGGAAAGGGTCGCTGGACAATGGGGGTCAGCAACACATGCGAGACACGCAATGCAGAAGCGTACGGGTGATCTGGCGAGTGCATTTCGTCCCCGATCATGCTGAGAGGGTGAAATAGTGGTCGCGTGATACGGCCGAGTGATTGTTCTGGAATGAGAAAATCGACATGATAGATAGATTGTGTTGTTGGAAAAGTGGTGTTGTGGAGTATACCCACGTCAGAAGGGCATCTCGATGACAGTCGAAGCCGAGGTTCGGGCACCGATGAGTTCAAGACGATCTCATAGACGATGGTGTGTTTGTGTGATGCATCCGATACGCTCTCGGAGTCCCCAAGGTGGGCCTCATCTTGTTCCTCGAAATGCGCGAGACCATCCTCTGAATTTTCTTGCTCGTGCAAAGAGCGAAGAATGGAAGGACCAAGGCCCAGAGAGTCGAGCTCGGACACGGTTTGGTTGATCAGTTGTTTAAGCTAGAAGTCGGATGTTTCAGAATCGGCGAGTTTAACAGCGAGATTCGTCAATATGCGCACCTTGCGGTATTCGAAGGCATTCCTTCTGAGTTCAGGTGGTAAGTCAACGAGCAACTGAGCGTAGGCTTTCGAAAAGTGCATTTCTTCACGACAATGACCATCGTTGGTAGGGCCGGGTTTCAAAGGTAGGGGTTGGTTTCAAGTTATTCGGACCGGTATGGGACGGAACACAACTCCTTTTGTATCGGAGGCTGTCCACTTGTGGCAGGGGCACGTGTATCGCTTCGGCCGACATTGGACAACATCACGCGACACCGGTAACTTAAAACTTTGAGCCTTATGTGCTATCCAGCTCCGAGAGTAGTGGAAGAGCGTACCCATGGAACTGTTCAGGCTTTCCAGTGCAAAGTGGGACAATTTATCTCAGTGCGCAGTGGCAAATTTAAATGTCACCCTTGTGGCAACCCGACATGGCGGTTGTTAGGAACGGAAGGCTTTGCCAAACACGCCTGTTTTGGTAAGTGGGCATGAGCCGTTGACCACCAACTTGCGTGTTTGTGACGGTCATGTCTGGACTCTGGGAATTCCTGGCCAGTGTAGTAAACGATTCAGATCCTGAACTCCCACCCGGTACACCTCCAACTTGTGAGTTTCTCTTTCTCGGCATTCTGGTCTCCGCATGCTCACACCTCGCAAGACAAGTTCGAAGGTCCTTGGTTCACGACACAAATACTACTTGCTTCATCTATCGGATTTGTCTCGTTTCTGCTGTTTTCTTATTGCCGGCCCCGATGGCCACTGCTCTTCGCCCCTCGCACGAAGCTCAAAGGTACGCGCGCGACACCCGCCACATATCCCAAACTCACCACCATTGACAGCGTTTTCTCCTCATGAAGCCCACGCGCACTCCGCATTCTTTGGTTGGATCGTGCCGACGCTGAGGACATCCGAGTACACGATCCTGCAAATAGTCGGGTTGGATGCTGCAGTGGCAAGTCTGTTCCCTACCCGCAATGAGCTAGTCCCTTACTCTCATCCGCAGCTACTAGGGTTTTTCAAAATGTCTTTCTATTTATTCTCTTTATGCTCTCTCTTTGCCATCACAGTCTTAATGCCTATCAACTGGACGGTATGAGTTGGCACGTCACTCGATCTGGTATCTAACTCACTGTTATTAGCACAACATTGGAATTGGTGGCGGTTCGGACGACGACGACAGTGATTGGCCTCAATTTTCCAGTGTCGACAAAAATCCTGCCGACCGTGACTGGCTTGACCTGATCAGCGACGCGAACTCCTATCTCACCGTACACTTCCTCTTCACGTATCTCTTCACTGGCCTCGCCCTTCGCTTCCTATACAAAAATTATCAGCGTTATATTCGCTCGCGCCAATTGTTCTCGCTCGAACTGGTGCATTCCATCCCCGGGCGCACCGTGATGATCACCTCTCTACCACTCCACTTGCGTTCGGAACGTGCGCTTGCGGAATACTTTGAGAACATCGGACTAAGCGTGGAGAGCGTTTCGGTTTGCAGAGAGGTTGGGACGCTGCAGGTTCTCTTGGATCAACGTACAAAAGCACTATTGAAATTGGAGAAGGAGTGGACAAAGTACGTGGGCAACCCAAGTGTTGTGGAGTCCTACGATCCTTCGGAGAATGTGAACCCTCAGTCGAGTGACGCCGAACCCTCTGTGTTGGAGAGTCAGCCCGCCAGATTTGTGGTCCCGCATCGCAGACGTCCTACACTTCGTCCCAGATGGTTTTCCCCCAAAGTCGATGCGCTGGAGTACCTCGAGGCCAAGTTCAAGGAAGCAGACGATAAGGTAAAGAGGTGGCGGCGAATTGGCAAAACCAGGTCTACCCATGTTGCTTTTGTGACATTTGAGAAAATGTCCAGCGCAGTAAGATCATCACTGCTATCGTAGTTGTTGTGCTAATCTTTCTTTCATCTAGCAAATTGCAGTGCAAGCGGCGCACTCACCCGATCCATGGGAGACAAAGACACTCCCAGCGCCGGAACCGCGGGACATTGTCTGGGCGAATATCGAACATACTCCGGGCTCACTGCTTTGTCGAGAGCTCCTGGTACTCGCCGCTGTCGGGTTGTTGATGTTCTTCTGGATATTCCCCATCACCGCTCTTGCCAGTTTGCTCAGTTACAAGGAAATCAAGAAAGTGATGCCCTGGCTCGGAGGAATAATTGACAGCAATGACAAAATTCGAGCCATTGTGCAAAACTCACTTCCTTCCGTTGCCATGATCACGCTCAACGCTATGTTGCCTTTCATTCTGGAAGGTGAGGTTGAATGAGAAGAGCATTCAACCGCTCGTTGACCCCGTGTCGTAGGTTTGACATACGCTCAAGGTTACAAAGCTCGTAGTTTGATCGAGTACTCAATGCTGCAGAAGTGAGTGCTACTGGCCTCATGGGAGAGTCAACCAAAGCTCATGTCAAATCAAGATACTTTCTCTTCCTGCTCATCAACGTGGTGTTCATTTTCCTCTTGGCTAGCACATATTGGCAACTTGTGAGAGACTTGGCGAACTCACCTGCCAAGATTCCTGAGAAGCTGGCACAAGCGTTGCAACAAGGACGAGCCAAGTAAGTTGCGGAGAGCTCTAATTGTCTCCGAGGTCAATGTCATTTTCAGGCACTTCTTCCTGTCCTATGTCATCCTTCAAGGTCGTTATCCATTCCCGCAGCCATACGATTAACTGATGGTTGAACCAGGGTTTGGCATCATGCCATTGCAATTGCTTAACCTGGGAGTGTTGATTCCTCGCATGATCTTCCGGCTTTTTTGGACACGAACCCCCCGAGGTACGTACAGTTCTTACTTTCTTTTATAACTCTAACATTGTGTAGATTTTGCCGAGCTCAATGCTCCCCCAATGATAAATTATGGCATCGTATACCCCCAAGCAATCCTTATCTTCGTCATCACTATCCTATACAGTGTAGTACAACCACTCATCGTCATTTTCGGGGCTATCTACTTTGGGGTAGCATATATCGTCTACAAGTACAAGCTTTTATTCGGTAAGTCAACCTATCCCATTTCTCTGCATATCATTAGACACGGCCGCGTTTGCAGTGTTCTACAAGCCTTACGAATCGCAAGGTCAAGCTTGGCCGCTGACCTTTGCACGGTTGATCTGGGGAATCATCATCTTCCAGATCTTCATGATTGGCATCCTCACCTTGCGGCAGTGCTACATTATGTCCTCTCTTCTTGTACCGCTGGTGCTGGCGACTGCTGCATGGTCCTGGTATACTCACAACACCTTCCGACCGTTGAGTAACGCAGTATGTCTCAGTTCCGTGTGCGAGGTAGAGAGGGGAGAAGAAGCTGCGGATGTCGTGAGGTTGAGGGAAGGACACCCGGTGACGTGGTCGCAGAGGTACGATGAAAGCGTGTCGTTTTTCGAGTATTGACACGTCCTTGCAGCAACCTAAGTCGCAGGAGGTACGCACAGAACGACGAGACGTTGTACGTTGCTCCCGAGGATGAGCGGACAGACTACGTGAGAGCTCCCTTTTTTCGACATTGCGTCTTCTAACTGTGGGTTGTAGTCACAGCCGCCGATGGCAAACTGGTACAACGGTGTTTTGAAGTAAGTCATTTGGGGTCTTCCGCTGGTGACTTGCGTTGAACGGAGGTTTTAGTACTGGGAAACGACGCTACGGACATCCTGCGTTCACCGGTGTTCTACCCGAGCCCTGGCTTCCGCTGAAGAAGGGACAGACGCTTGTGAACGGCTACCGCAATGGCCTGATGAGGATTCCACTTGAGTCGACCCATGGGATCGTACTCAGTCTACACAACCGCTACAGCATGCTGCGGAAGAAGGTCACACGACGTTCACGGACCACTGCGAACGGCGACAACAACGACGCGACTTCTCCACTCGAGGTGCACCCTCTCGTCTCCGGACCGCACGCCACAAACCCGTGGGCAGAGGCCGAGGCCGGCCCGTCATCGCATCCGCACAACCACCATTACCACCGTCTCAGCTACGATCCTGCCTCCGGCGTGATCATGCTACCCGAAGGGGACGACTGGCTCGTAGACGACGACGATTCGTCTGACGAGTACGGTAACACGACGCCGCCGTCGGGCGAGGCGACGAGTAACAATACGTCACAGGAAGATCTCGGCCATCCCTCGTCTCCGCCTGCGTCGCCGAAGCGGCGCCATGGGACGTATTACCACCACCCTGAACGTCGAAGACCAACCATTCCTGGGGCGTTTCCTGCCTGATCTCACACGCTCGTTTATAGTTGCTTTTTACTTGCGATATCCACGAATTCACTTGTCGGATTGTAATGTTTTTCTATATGTTTGACCAAGGAAGATGCACAACAGTGGGATCGAGGATGTCGTGATGCAATTCTATGTTTTATCTCCTTTCATTCATTCCCTCGGATCGGTTGTATCATTATGCATTGATCAAACATTTCACATGGTCCTTAGACGCAGATGATGGACAATCCAAGGTGTTTCATCTGCTAAGTGTCTATCGTCCGCCTGCCAATCCAACCGACAGAAATGACAAGCGAATTTACACGGTGGAAACCCGCTCTCTACCATCACGCTGCCTGTTATATAGAAGCGTGTGACAGAACGTCGTTGATACGGTGGTATACGTTCAGGTTCTCGTGCAAGGTCAACTGGAAGACCGAAGCCGATCCTTGACGAGAGATGATAGTCGAGTAGGCGAGGAAGAATACTCAGATACGGTACCACCTCCCCATGGAGGTATGCGCACCACTTTGTACATTGACAAACGAACGGAATGACTGACCGTTCGCCGTACTTCTCGACAACCACCTAACCGAGGGAACAGGAGGTATCTCGCAGCAGTGAAGACGTACTTTTGCATGAAAAGACCCCTAACGAAGGAGTGATGATATTTCATTCGTCAAGTTTGTTTCGAAAGGTGCCAGATGAGATCTTCGTACTGCCACGAAGGACGAATGCCAGAAACTTGAAGGACGAAAATGCCGTTGTCATCCAACAGTTCGTAAATTTGCATGAAAGCGCCATATATAGCGCCTGATTCCTACGTTTTTGGCCATCTGCAAACAGACAATCTTGGTATAGGGTCCGGGAATTTCACGGTAATCCATGCACAGAATTCTTGCCTTGTCAGGGGTCACGCCATTGTTCTTGATCCGTTCGTTACCAAACTTGGTCTGGTTCTTTCCAAGGATGATACAAGTGACATCGCATCCATAGTTTTTCGCAGCGAATGCGGCCAAAGTACCCCAACCACAGCCGACATCGAGTCATTTGGTCGAACGTTAAGGTTTGAACAGACAGGGCAAGTTTGCTATCCTGGAGTTGCTCAAGAGCCTCGGCTTCAAGTGGTGACGACACCAGAAGTGTAGACCATGCGAGGCCCGAGGAACCTAAGTGAAATATATCAATAAAAGGGTATGAAAAGCACGGACGAATACACCATTCATAAAAGTCGTCACCTCTGTCGCAGTGGTCACGGACCTGCTCTTCGTCTTGGCTTTGTGCATGAACAGCGAGTTGAGGCAAAAAACTGTGTGAAGAAGGGATTGAAGAGCTCGGTGTGAATACCATCCTGGCCCAAACGTGTCGTTGTTCCATGATGTCGAGCACGTCACCTGCAAAGGATGAGCGAATCCTCACAAGCCAGTCGACAGTTGAACACATCGTCAAAGTACGCATCGTGGAACACCTGCATGGGGATTTTTTCTCTACCATGATAAAGAGCCTTGCGTTGCAGGTCGTTGATAGTGATATACTCGATTTCCTTTGACAGAAGAGTGACCTTGTGGTTCTTGCGTTTTCCGTACATCGATGCAAGTATCCACTACACCACGGTAGTAGGAATGCCAAGGAGAGCGACCAAAAAGATGTAGGTTTCGAGTCCGCCACTGGCACGGTTGGAAATGGAAGTAACGCGTTTCAAGATACAAGGGACGCCAAAGAATGAGAGCAAAGTGCAGATTGGAGAAGTAACCAATTGCCTTCGGCGAGACCAACAAGAGGTGCATTTTTTGATGGTGGGTATGGAGATGACACGTACGGGAGAGAAAGACATGGCGACACGTGCACGATGGGTAGCACGATGTCGAGGAGATAAACGAGCATTCTTGAAGGACGGCAGTTGTTATATGCTTGCACGTAAGTACGTATCCATATACTAGAAGCCATTCAGTACTCAAGTATGGTCCAGTATTACTCGCGTTCTCGTGGTTTGCTCCTTCGCAGCTTGTGGGACGAGTGTCGATCAAGCATTCAATTAAGAGCACGACAAAGGGCAATCTTCGACGCTCATTTGGGTGAGTGGATCTGGATTATGGAGACCTGTTATCCTTCGGAGCTTCAACTTCACCATCTCAACTTCATTCAGCAGGTTACTTCGAGAACGACATATGTGAGTTCGACTCCGGACACGCATCATTTGCAGCCGAACTACTGTGTACGTACGTAGACCGCCCTCATCGACGCGCTCGTACTCTCGCTGTCCCGCGCCGCTCGCGCATGAGCCGAATACAGATCAGTCCTGGGAGCCCTTGGTATGAATCCGGTGGAGAAACGGGAAATCAGGTCACCACGTACTCGTAGAATATGTGTCACGCTGTGGGGTTGTTCAATTAATCTTTGTGAGTTTTCACAATAAGTTCCGCTGGCCAGACCTGGCCAGACTCAACAATCAACGACGCCGCAGTGACCGCCCTCAGCTTGGGCACCTCCAGAAACAGAGAACCCACGTCATATTGATGTCGGTCACTCTTGGTCTTCCCTTGACGCTGTCGAGCTCGTCGGTGGTACCACCCGTCCGCGCATGCAGGCTGCCCTAGGCAGAAATCCCCTCTCAATCACCCTCACCGAAGACGAAGGGTGACCTTTGCTTGCACATTCTTCTGTCCGCCCCACCTGTACACGAGTTCCACTTTGGGGATATACCCCATCAATGTCTCCTAGGAGCGATCGGAGGATGAGGACCCCGAGCTGGTCGTCGTCCCCAGTGGCAACGCTATTCCCTCAACCAACGTCTCGACCTTTTATCGATTCGACGTCGAGGCATCGTACCCGGAGCCCCAAGGCTTGCCTGGTCGTGTCAACCCTCGGATCGCCCGTTTTAGTGCCAAGAGTATCCCAACTGTGACTCTGTTGTGTCAGGCTCAGGACAGGGCTCCACCTACATGTAATCATATCGTTCGAGTCTTCACACGTCGAGGAGGTGGAGGAGGGAAGGCCGACAGGGATGTACCAGTGCAGCCAGTAGACGCGCCAATGATCGACATTCCGTTCGCTTTATGTAACCTTGTAAGTTGTTCGAGGAGCTCAGAAAGCAACAAGCCCAGAGGCATCTGTTGACAATACACTGAGGTACGTCGGTGCTTTTTTGTTGCGCATACACACACCCAAACTCACCTTCGTCCCCTATGACCGCAAAGTCTACGATACCTGCAGCAAACTCTGAATCGAGGACCGTCACCCTGTCTATGTCCAACCCACCCCCGAAAAGGCTAAACTCGTCACATTACTCCAAGAAGGCGGGGACACCACCAGATCCAGCTGCCTCGACGTGCTCAATGTCATTGACGACCCCATCGTCGCGCACCGTCCCAAAACAGGAACATCCGAGAGCCATCGCCAAAACTATGGTCGCCGCTCAACGAGTATCTGTATCTCACACAAGCGACCTCGCCCAACGACAAGTACGTGCACATCGATGACAAGGACAAGACGATTGTGTGACCGTTCAAAGGTGGCTCGAGAACCAGCTCGCGAGACAGGGCGAACGGGCCAAATGAGGATTCGGTGCTCAAGGTGGCAGATATCGTCAAGACGCAGGAAGAAGTTATTTATTTCGTGACTCCGTTCTTGAGCCGACCAAGGGGGAGAACCCAGACGGCACAGAGTGGGACGCAGACGCCGGACCTAGGGGCAAAGCAACGGCAGTAGCAGCCACAACAGGAGGGGCCTTCAGAGATGGATGTCCATTGGGTCGGTTCGTGCATCACTGTGTGTAAGTTGGCAAGAGCAGCATCGGTCGTCGTGTGGCTAATACTGATACTTAGATCACTTCTGTACTTCTTTCATTCCATGTAGGCATATATTCAGCAATCATTACTCGAGTTCTTATCAGATGGTGGTAAGTAGCGCATTCACGTTAGTTCACTAATCAGCCGAGGATCATCGTCACTTTCACTGCATCGTACCACAGCCAAGTAGCGTGATGGTGGTCAACAGCGCCTCGATATTCAGCAACGCCGTCCCTCCAATCCGATTTTCCCCATTCGAAGCCAACATCAAAGCCTAAACCAAATATTACTCTCCCCAGTCCTGGACCTCCTTACCCACCTTGCCCCCCCTCGATACCGTCCTCCCTTGCTTCCACGCCCACTTCCGTCCCCCCACCATTTCCTCCCCTATACGGGCCTTTCCCGTCGTACCGCTTCATCAACGCCCTCACCTTGCCTTCGTTCACCCCCACCCCTGTCGACCCATTCCGATCGTATACCCCGCCCCGCTTGCTCACGCCCACGCACTCGCCATCTCACGCACCCTCCTCCGCATCCCCATGTCCATCAACGACAGATCCATACTCGACCCCCCAACGTCCTCGATGAACCCTCTCATCTGCGCCTCGAGTCGACATTCGCCCGCAGAGTGATGGAAAGTGCCGCTGAGTGCGGCCTTGGGATCGAGGCGCACGGCCGCGCGCGTGGCTTTGCGGGATCCCGTGTCCCGCTGCACTGAGCGGGTCAAGCACGGCGATGCGCGTGTGGTTTAACGTTCCATTGAATGACCCATTGGACTTTCAAAGGCTCGGGTGCAACGTATCCACGGTATACGAAGGAAACCACGACCTACTGTTCTTGTTGATGGGGGTCGCTGGCTCGGAATCGTCCAGGAACGCTCCTGCACCCCACATAACCCTGGTGTAAATCGTTTTTTCTGTTTACAGTTACGGCCAGAAATAATTTAATTTTTTCTGCAGCCTCACGACTCATCTGCCCCGCGCCCTACGTATAATGGCCTCCCGCCATCTTCGGGCCGCCGCCATGTGCGATAAAGTCTTTGTTTTCCGCACTGTGCATCCAGGTAAGAATTCAGGGGGTCCTCATCCCCATTGTCATGTAACTTGAAGCAGCCCGACCACCGCACTAAGCCACTACACCAAAAGGTAGATATACCGAATGGGTACCATTCAGTATCACAGACGGTATATGTACCAGTTATGGGACCTAGGTAAGCCAGCATGCTTACATGTCTCTTGGACAGATTTCGGGTGATGACCCTCCGTTCACATATCTCGTGCAGACGCGCTTGGCAACCCGACCTAGGACTCGGCTTTTTGAAATCTTCAGCCTGAAAAAATTCCAAGTAACTTGTTCGTCACCCTCGGATTCAGTAGTGAGGATCAATCTCTTTTTCAATATTCATGTCTGACACCCCTTCTTCCTCCTCGTCCACTTGCACTTCTTCTTCATCGCCAATACTCGGTGGAATCTGCGCTCTTGCCAGGTCCATCCTGACCTCCCTTGACTTCCAGCCGCGCCTCGTCCTCAAGATCGTCCATGAGTACTTGAGTCACGAACCAGGACATACTTATACTCAAGGATCCCTGCATCGCATCCTATATCAGGGTCGATCTCCATCCATGCCTCCGCAACCATCCGACACTGCGTCCACATTCCACCCCATCGTCATCGTCATCGTCAGCACCCCAATCTACATCCGAATCATCCTTCGTCTCACCTACATAAGATGCTACCTCCTTCATATCCTCCTCCCTCAACATCATCAGCACCATTGCCCCATCACATCCATGTGCAAAGAATCGCAGATGAGTCCGACTTCGGATGTGGGTTCGAGACTTCGAGTTCCAACTTTGCAATTAAGATTAAGCAGATGATGGTATAGACGACAATTCAAGGTATTTCATCTGTTGCGTATATTGTCTATCGTGTAACTCCCAATCCCATCGAGAGAAACGACAAGCGAATTTACTCGATGGAAGACCACTCTCTACCATCGCGCTCCTTGTTATGTATCGAAGCATGCGAAGGAACTCCGTTGATACGGTGGTATGCGTTGAGGTTCTTGTGCAATGTCAACTGGAAGACCGAAGCCGATCCTTGACGCGAGATGATAGTCGAGTAGGCGAGGAAGAATACCCAGATACGGTACCACCTGGCCAGAAACATCAGCATCACTTGTGTATAAACACACGAAAAGAATGACTAACCGTTCACCATACTTCTCGACAACTTTGTCCTTGTTGCTCACCCAGTTCAGGTACCATCTCCAGATGGTGGCCGAATAGTGGACACCGAGGACATCAATATTCTTCACCTCAAAACCAGCAGCCTCGACCTGGTTAACCACCCAACCGAGGGAGCAAGAGGCATCTGCACCGGGGAAGATGTACTTGTTCATGAAAAGACCCCTAGTGAACATGTAGTTAGAATTTATCTTGTCAAGGTCGTTTCGAAATGTACCAGATGAGATCCTCGTACTGCCACGAGGGACGAATGCCAGCAACTTGAAGGACGAAAATACCGTCGTTGTCCAAAAGGTCGTACATCTGCCTCATGAAAGCACCGTAGCGCCTGATTCCTACGTGTTCTGCCATCTCCAAACTAACGATCTTGGTAAAGTGACCGGGCCCGCCAGGAATTTCACGGTAATCCATGCACAAAATTCTTGCCTTGTCGGGAGTGACACCATTGTTCTTGATCCGATCGTTACCAAACTTGGTCTGGTTCTTGCCAAGCGTGATACCAGTGACATCACATCCATAGTTTTTCGCGGCGAATGCAGCCAAAGTACCCCAACCACAGCCGACATCGAGGAGACGGTCATTTGGTTGAAGGTTAAGCTTTGAACAGACGAGGGCAAGCTTGTTATCCTGGAGTTGCTCAAGAGTCTCGCACTCCTCCAAGGTAGTGACGACACCAGAAGTGTAGATCATACGGGGACCAAGGAACCTGGGGGAACAGGTCAACGAAAGGATACGAAAACCATAAGGACGGACATACCATCCATAGAAGTCGTCACCTCTGTCGTAGTGGTCGCGAACTTGCTCTTCGTCTTGGCTCTGAGAATGAACGATGACTTCAGGCAAGAGGTTCATGAAGACGTATTTGAAGAGCTCGGGTGTGAAGACCATCTTGGACCAGTCGTGTCGTTGTTCCATGATGTCGAGCACGTCACCTGTGAAGGGTGAGCAAGTGATCACAAACAAGTCGACAGTAGACATACCGTTGAAGTCAATCTTTCCCTCGAAATACGCGTCGTGGAACACCTGCATGGGAATTTTTTCTTTGCCATGGTAAAGAGCCTTCAGCTCCGGGTCGTTGATAGTGATGTACTCTTCGATTTCCTTGCAGGGAAGTATAACCTTTTGGTTCTTGCGTTTTCCGTACATGGACGCGAGTGTCCAGTACGCGACGGTGATGGGGATACCGAGGATAACGACAAGGAAGACGTAGGTTTTGAGACCGCCACGGTTGACAAAGGGGGTGACGCGTTTCAAGATGTAAGGGACACCAAGAACGAGAGCGGCGAGGTGCACGTTGGAGAAGTAGCCATTGCCCTCTGCGAGACCGACGAGAGGTGCGTTTTTGATGGCGGGTGTGGAGGTGACACGAATTGGAGAGAAAGACATGGCGACGCGTGCACAATGGGTGGCACGACGTCGAGAAGAAGGAGTGGATGAACGAACAAGTTGAAAAGAGGACAACGCTTCACTTGTCTTTTTTATCCTGTCCTTTCCTAAGCGCTGTTTGGCTATGTTTGCCTTTCCACGTCCTCGCGCAACAAGTCCACGTGGCGTGACAACCACCTCTGCAATGGCCAACTACTACTCGCGCTCTCCCCCGCCCCTTCAACATCCCGTGCCAACCCACCCCGCCTTCATCCCAGAGCCCCCCTCCACCCCTGGTCCTGGCCCCGCGTCTCCCCATGGCTACCAACGATACCAGCAGCCTCCTCACCACATCCCAGATTTCGCCGCATGGGGCATGAACGACACGACCGCCCAGTTCGGCATGCAGCTCGGCCAGAGCGCAGTAGCTGCCGGACAGGAATATGTGCAGAAGAATGTCGGTCAATCTCTTCTATTCCCGACGACGCGCTGATCCCCCCTAGTTTGGCGGACTAATACCTCTGTCCCTCTTAAAACACCACTTCAACGTATCCAATTCTTATGTCATCAAAAAACTGCAGCTCGTCGTCTTCCCTTGGAGGCATAGACCTTGGTCGCGAAAAATACGCCGTCTAGAAACAGGTCAGACTGAGTGGCAGCCCCCAAGAGACGATATAAATTGTCCAGACTTGTATATTCCCCGTATGTACCCTTCTCCCCGCGCTTCGCACTTCTCATGCATCTCCGCAGTTATGGCTCTCGTCACCTACATTCTCGTCGCGGCACTCCAGACAGGCCTCCAAGAACGCTTTCATCCACAAATTCTCGGCGCATCCGCATCCCGTGCCCTCGTCGTAGTATTACTCGACTTCCTCTTTGTCAAAGGTGGATGCTACTTGCTCAACGTCCAGGGTCCAGGTCAAGTCATAGATCTCATCGCGTATGGAGGTTACAAGTTCGTTGGGTAGGTCGCTATCCACGTCCCAGATTGACCGCCCCTCACAGTCCAAAAGCGTTATTTTGACGTTGCTTACCGGACTAATACATCCGGGCATGACAATATACTCGATCGTCTTCCTTTATGCATTCGCTGCCAACGCCTTCTTCCTGGCAAGTCTCCGCTCACGTCTCGCCTTCAATGACCTGACCTGCTCTCGTCAGCTCCGCTCTCTTCGCTCGGCCGTTCTACCTGACCTATCGAGCACCGCGACTCCCGTCACAGTGTCCCATGCTCAACGTAAACGACGCATCACTTTCCTCTTCTTCGAAGCTGTCGTGCAGGTGGTGTATATGGCCATCTTGGTGAGGGTATAGCAAGGGCGCAGGACTTTAAGTAGTGGCGCCCACTGTCCAAGTCATTGTTCATCCTATCTTCGTAATACACTAGCTCCCTGTGACGGCCAACTTTGTGTTATCTATGGAGCTCGATCCATAGGACCGCAGTTGCGCAAGGTTGCATCGGAATTGCGCAGGTGGTTATCCAAATCACGCTCGTTATTTTGCCGAAATTATTTGGTACTTGTCCATTCCACTCTCCATCCCAAACACGGTGCACTGGCCCATCTGACAATGCCGAAAATTTTGCCAGCGTAACGCAGGCTCCTTCACAGTGCACACAGGCTGACGACCAATGAAAGTTTCAGTGGACCGTGTCACGCGTCACATGGCCTGATGAATCAATCAGTAATGCATTATCGAAGTTCCACTGGCACCCGTTTACGACAATTGTCGAGATTGAACATTCATTTCTACAGCTTTAGGTCAAATTCCTCGGGCGGATGAGGCGAAGAAGAAAGCTTTCGCTAAGCGCTCGTGTTCGTGATAGTAGATGTACTCAGCGATTAGCCATGATGCACTGAACATGAAGCGTTGATGATGGGTTGGCACATATAGACCCCTTCGTCAAGGGCATTTACCAGGTTGAGAAGAGATTCGAGCGCGTTCTCCGTGGGACCTGCTGCATACAGGGCTTCGCAAAGATAACATTAGATGGTAATTCCGAGATCCTCGAACCTCCAACCGGATATCTGTCAAAGATGCTAACCGTCGTCCACATGAATTAGTAAGAAGCATACAAATGAAATAGTAAAGACTTCTGATCCCGAGTAGTATCGCATTTGGGCTCGTGCACGCTCAAATGATTGTATTGCAGCTTTGTAGCCACCGTTCTCCATGCACGAGTTTCCAAGGAGAAGATACATGTATGCCTGCCAGAAATGTCGGGGTGGTATTCGCTTTGTGGAATCGTGTTATGCACATACCTGAACGACACAGTACCTTTTCTTTGTCGAGTTTGTCGCCCATGTTCTTGGAGAGTTTTTTGAACTTGCGCTTCGACTTTGCATTGTTGTCGACGATGAGGTTCTGCAGATGCCACAGGCGTCAGCTCAAGTTCTCGAGTTGCTGGTCACCTTGGTGCAGACCTAGAGGGGATGAAAAGGAGGTGATCGAGGGGATGGATCAAAGGACGGACCTTCCATGTCTTTGTGAGCGACTCGCAGTCGCTTAGATTCGAGAATGCGACAAGGATTTGTTAGCCTGCTCGCATGGTGAGTCAGGTACGCATGGTGAGTCAGGTACGGACGAGAAGCGCTGGTTACCTTGAACTTGAGATTGACAATGGAGTGCATGAACAGTGAGCGAGCAACTTGTTCGTTCCGGAGGTTGAGGCGATCGAGAACTTGAGGGACGCTGCGACACGGGAGGTCCTCGGTTGAATCCCTGCCCGCCGTCGCTATGCTTCATATCAGCTTGTAATCTGTTTTGTACTTCTTCCAGGTAAGTTATGGCCCATTTCTTGACGTAGGTCAGGGACCGGTCGTATTTGTTATGGGTACCAGCATTGGGACAAGCATCGTAGGGAACGAGCGTGCCGTTGAGCTATCGAGAAAAGAACGGTAGGGTCAGACAACATGCACCCGCGAAGAAAACCAAGACATGTAGCTTACCCCAGATGCTTAAACCATAATCACTTGTTCGTATTTACCGTCAAGAGGCTAGTCAAAGAAGCCCAATGCGAAGTTGACCGCAGAAGCATGCATACGATCTCTGCTACGCACAATCGACAGCAGTCGATGTGATCCTGCACCCAAGTGGACTGGCGCAGTGCTGACCTAGAGCAGGTTGGCGGGGTCGTTGTTGGTGTAGCAAGCCGGGGCTGGGGTCATGCGGACGAAGCCATGGATGAAGAGAAGTTGTTGAGGCAGTTGAACGAGTTGGATCGGTCAGTAACGATCAGTGGTGTCCTCCTGCGGACCGTCTGACCTTGACTGGTGAGCATTAGAGAACTAACGCTGATGATAGTGATTGACAAGGGGAACGGTGTAGCCATCCGTGAGTAGATGCAATCCGGGGTTTTGTCCAGCGTTCAATTGCTCGAGTAACTCCCTGGTCTGGACTTTACTCTGGAGCTTACGTATAACTCGTGATCGTTTACTGCGTTGTTTGATCATGGAGTCGCTTACACTTGCTCGAGTGCTATGAACGCCTAAACTTGGGCTTCACAAAAAAAGTCAAGTGTGTCTCATCAAACTTGGGACCCATGGCTGCCAAAAAACGCCTTTTCACGATCTTGTCTGCCTCTATCTCATTGACGCTCTCCATCTCCTCAGCTGCAGTGCGACGCGTGCGAAACCACATGACGCTTTCAGAGTGATCCTTTGCGTCCGGGATGTGCACTAGACAGTAAAGAAACGTCAGCAGTGAGGCAGAAGAGTTTGGATAGAAACAAACAGTCCACAAGTGGCGTTCTCTTCCGCATATCGCGGGGAAGATCCAACCACCACTCGTTGAAATCCCGAAAAACAGCGAGGGGATGATCCTCATCGTCGTACCTCTCCCTCCTGACAAACTGATCGATATAGTCTGGCAACATGAAATATCCGCAATCGAGAGTTGGCATTGTAGACAGGTAGGTTCAGTTTGAAACGCAGTTATATTTATGTGCTCGTTGTTTGCATTGTGTATCTGTTTGTGTATCGCATTTACCCATCATGTATTTACGGCATTTGGCATTAATATTGCTGTTCGTCGATCAATCATGCAGACCACTTTTGCACCAAACGATCACTCCATCCCACAGCGTCTTCGCGAAAGGATTGAGAGCTGGACTTACAGGCCTCCGAAAACTCAATTCCAGCAATATGGCCCACTCAATGCCTACCTTTCTCTCAAATTTGCTCCTGATAGATATCTCGTGAAACCTCAGGCTCTTCTTCGAGACATGTGGGATACGACAAACATGGACCAAGCAGATTTGGAAGCTCTGAAGGCGATACTTCTTGACCTGGAAGATGAAACAATGGGTGTTGATGAAGAAATAGCCAGGGACATGAAGAAGCGGACATCCATCGACTCGCAGGGTGCAGTGGAGACCGAAAATTGACTTGGAGCCCGGACAAGATCTCAAAGGTCGTGAAGGATAAGAACGTGGTCACGGCTGTCGACACCAGCAATGAACATGAACATGGAACATCGTTCTAACCGACTCATTCCATGTCCTCCGAATTTTGCCAGCAATTACGACGACTATCACGTAGGATGGCGATTGTCCGGGATAACTCGTGGTACGTCTTTCACTGTCTTACGAGACGTGCAACAAATGGCATACGGTCTATGGCATACTTAGCGTGAGCCCAAATAATTTTGTTTACACTGCAGAGGGCATCCTGTAGGCTGACCGTCCTCGACGAGTTTTCTAGTCACCAAGCGTGGAATGACCATTGTGCATGTGGAGATGACGTCAGTGAAAAAGGAGAGTGGCTAACGAGTCCCTTACGTACAGTATTGGGTCTACCCCTATGTGATTGGGTTTCATGTCGCATTCGATAACCAACCCCCAGGCACAAGGTGGTCCTTCCGCTGGCGGACGGACACCTACGAAAACAGCGGCGTGCTTCATAATTTTCTTTCAGACCGTGCTCACAATGCTCTTCTGGGAGGTAGCATTTCTCGTCTCCATCCAGATCGGCCTCTCATGCAGGCTCTCATCAAGACTCTTCATCCACGTCGGCAAATATTACGGTCTAGTTTCTGTCCCATCTTCAATGTCACTTTTCTGTGGCATTTGCAATACAGCTCTACAACGTCAACCTCTCGTTGCCTTCTACCGGGGAACACTGCACATATTCCGGCTGACTGCGCTCTTCTATGGCGGTGCTGAGTTCTTCAGAATGATGTTCGAGCCTGATGGTACGGTTCTCTCGCACTATGCTTGTATTGACCACTGATGTTGCTACATTAAAGGAGTGTCTTGGTCGCCGCTCCTCATTGCTGTCTTTTCGACGTCGTACATGCTTTGCGCTGCTGGCATGCTCGAATTAAACATGGACCGCCTATACTGTGACGCGATGACGTATGCTGCCGAAGAACATGAGCTGCAGGACTTTTTTCTAGTCGAGGTTTGGAAATGGGTATGTGGGGGCGCATCGACGGTGCGACGTTGTTTGACATGTTGTGGTCGAGACCGCGCTGCGCAACCTATCATATTGCAAACCGTGACACACGACGGAGCAGGAAAATCTTTATTAACCTGGTTTTCACAAAGCGTAAGTCTTGACCCTTCATGCTCTTACTCCTTTGCCTTCAGGCATTTACCTATCGCAATTCATTTCAGGACTCCAGTCCCAGTCTCGAGGAAGAGGCAAAGGGACTTCTCAGTCCCGGTGACGGAAGTTTGAGCGACGATTTAGTCTAAAATTTAATCGCGATGTAGTGATCTGGACTTGGACTTGCTCATGTGACCCTGCCAGACTCGACGGTATCCCTTGGACCGCCCAGCACTGAATGTTCATGCGTCGGGACCCGTGGCGCGCTGACCAACTTGAAGTGTCGAAAGCGTCGCGCCCGGACCTGAAGGTTCATGTCCCGAGAGTCTGAGTGTCACGCGCCCGGCGAGTGACCTGTGCCTGGAAATGAAGATTCATGTGTATTCCCATCCAGCGCTGAATGTTCACGTTGGAGTGCCCTGCACGGAAACATTTTCTGTACCGGATCGATCGGCTATCCAATCGACGATCAGTACTAGACCCTCAATCCCATGCCGTTCGTGCGTTCAGCACACGACGATGGAAAATGAGACATCGTTTACCAAATGATCTAGGGGTTCTAGTCGAGGCATCTAAAAAGGCATCCGATGGTTGCGAATATTGACGGAACTTTTACTACACCAATGAAACCGAAACAGACATGGGTGACCGAACAAACGAGCCGCTCTGCGGACCCGGATCCAACCCACTACAGCGACACCCACACCCCGTCCCGCACGTCTCGGACCGTTGGTTTCGCCAGCACTTGATGTGGGTGACGTGCAAACATTGACCACAGCTCCGCGCGAGTCCTGAAAAAGTCTGAGCACGATCGCGGGGGCTTTCGCATTGAAAAACGTGCCTTTGACCGGAAGTCTGCATACAGAACAGTGTGGATTCGTCTGGTGGTTACCACACATGGAACAAGCGTCGTCGTCGTCGGACGATTGGCCGTGACCACACTGATCACATGCCGGTTGAATGTCTGCGTACGCGTTAGCATTTGCCCGGGAGTCCATAAGAAAGACAAGGACCAAATCTCATATCCAGATTCTCAGGCGGGGTCCTGATAAAGGTTGAAGTCTTGACTGCGCCCAGCAGCTCGAGCCGTTTATTCAACAATTGCCAGCTGTACAGCATGTCTGCGTATACCCGTATATGGCACGCCAATTGTGAGAGCAGTTGAGGGTCTAGCCTCGTTCTGGTGATACATTATGTGAACCCGAAAAAAAGGTGACGGAGAGTGGAGCCAACCTTTGCGCGTGTTGCTGGGGTTCCTCCTCGACGATGATCAGCTTCTTTTCCTGTATCACTTGCCTCGCCTTGGCGGCCGGTAAACGTTCTGGGCGTCTCCCATAACTCGCCGACGAAAAAGAAGATGGCCGATTCAGTGGCGAAACCATCTGCGTTTCGGACCAGGATTTGGATATGGGTGATACAGTCGACGACTGGTCTCTTTTGCGCAAGTGCTGCGGTGAATCCAGGTTCGGTAGACGAAGAATAGTTTCACGTTCAGGGATAGGCACAGGGATTTTACCAGGCAGTGTGTCCAACGGTGTTGAGATAGATTCGTGAACACCTGACATGAATTGACGGACGCTTCCCGTATTGAACAAGCTCGACCATGATCCTCGGGAGGAGCTAGATGTGGAGAAAGAAGATCCGACAACATAGTTGGTGGTCGTTGGAGACATGGAGGGAAGTCGTGGCCACGCAGGGGAGAGTATGGCAGCTCGGGGGTCCTTGGATCTCGATAGACTAAAGTAGTCGCCCTCGTTCTTCGAGACAGTAGGGGAGGGTAGTTTAGTGGATGGCGTGTGAGCGGTCACTGAAACTCGAGAGCGCGTCAAATACCGCATCGCAGCTGAGAGAACGTACTCACGTTGTTCCGCCGATGAGGTGTAGGCTTTGAGAAGAACCACGGCTAACATGGCAAGTATTTGTACATCATGGGTCGCACAAAATTCTCCGTGCCTATGCAACCTAATGAACCACGTCCTTCTAGAAATTAAAAACGTACCAACAATTGTTTGATAATTCGGCGAGCAACCGTTCCAAAGATGTTCTGTGTTGCTGCGTGAGCAGGAAATAGGCTCTGGAGTGTCCTAAACATTCTCTCGTGCGCAAATTGACCATGTTCCCTGGCGACGTTTGCGTTGAATCGACACAAATCCTCCAGCGTACTTGCTTGGAAGGTATATGCCGCGGCAACCTTTCGCCGCGCAAGCGAAATATCGCTCGACACCTTGATGAACACAGTACTTCGTCGAGTAGGAATCATGGACACGTTGCTACCCTGATCGTTGACAGTGCTATCCATCGTCTCAAAAGCAAAGTCGCGCTGTAGTTTTAGCTGCGAGAAAGTAAGAAGGTTGGTCATGATGCGCAGCGTATGTTCGCTGTCCCCCGGTCGTCGAGAGTCCACTTCTGGACGCTGGTCTATAGCCGCGAGTCCAAGACGGCGGACGGCATCGGATAGCAGCGCAGGGGGTTGGAATAGTCGCGAGGAGTGTGGTGATCGTGATGCATTGGCTGGGGAGCTCGAAAGATCATTTCCCCCATTGATTTGATGGGGACGAACTATTCGAGGCGGTGCCCTGAAGAAACAAATCAATTCCCCTTTCCGAGAGGTGTTCCGTGAATACGCAATATACGGGCTAAAAGATAAAGGTCCTACCATTCGGACCAAAAACGCCTTGTGAGGTTCTCGGCTCCGCCAGGTTTTTATTGTTCCTCAATAGTGAGACTGTAAAGTCCCTGGACTTTCTCGTAGTCGGCCCTTCGTCTTCTTCTTCCGAAGATGACTCCGACCTCATGTCCACCGGAATGCCCACCTGTTCATTTTCATCCCCAAACAACAAAAATCGGAGGCACGGCTCAAGACACGGTCGGCGACGCTCTCTGATGGTTTTGAGGCGCCGAAGCATGAACGCTCGGTTTTGCATCGATATTAACGGACTGCGCTCGAGATCGATTTCAGGTGTACCCTCGGGATGCGGAGCATGGGGATAGGTTTTCGGAAACCGGAAGGAAATGCGGATGAAGACAGATGAAGACTCCCCCCAGGGACCGTGCAGACCCAAAGTACAAGTGCGCTTTTTGCCGAGATCGTGCTGACACGAATAAGCAAGGTGACACAAGAAATTCAAGTTGAAAAACTCACTTTCTCAAGTCGGATCTTGGAGGTAGAAAGTTTCGTGAGCACCGATGTAATTCTAGCACTCGGTGTCAGCTCACTCGTACGTCGCAATCAAGAATACAGGACTCACTCGTCAGGCAAACTCTGAGCTCCTTCGACCTCTTTTCCTTCCCCGAGTCGACTCTCGCTTCTTTTTCTCTTGTGCCCATGACCCGTCGTAGTCTCGCCATCTCCGCCAAGGGAAGTTCTTGATCTTGACCCACTACTCACCCCGCTATCTCTGCCAGAACTCTCGTCTCTCCTTTCCCCAACCCGGACACTCGTCAACCACGTGAACGCATCCATACCTACCCGAGCACCCTTCCCGCCGCCCACATGACCACGTGACATTGTCATTGTTGTACCTGGGATCGGGATGGCGCGTTTGTCCGAGTGTAATTGGCTTGGAGGTTGGCTTTGATTCTCTCCTTGATCGTCTCGCATGCGAGTTTGAAAATTCTCGCTTATGACTTGCGGGAAACGAAAGTGTCCTTGGTGCGGGGCTGCGGATGAAACTGGGTCGAACAACAATATCCCCTTCCCTCTCGCAGCACTCCCACGATGAGGTTGTAGCACGGGGTTCGCGGGTTTCTTTACCCCAGGTGCGGGTGCCGGTCCTGCACGCACCTCTGCTAATATGCTTCGCGAACCAACCGGGGCAGATAGAGCTGGGACCGAGTCTGATCCTTCGGGGACATATCGGAAAGACTGGTGTGATCTTCCAAAATCAGCAAAGATGCGTGGCTGGGCGGGCACTTTGGAAGATCCGATGGTGTATCCCGTTTTCTGGGTGGGAATTCATAAACATTGTCGAATACAAGATGTCGAAGATATACTCACCTCCATAGTCTCCGAATCCACGGGCCAAAACCTCAACGTTCGATCTTTGGACCATGTTATTAGCTGGTACTCTGCTCCCTCTGCGAAAAAACATGAGTAATCATCACCGCAAGATCCGGTAAAGTACCAGAGGGTGGGTACAACGCACCCAAGCCTCCCTTTCTCCAGACGAATTCTTTGACTACATCTGTATGGCCCTCAAATATCTCTGCCGGCACCATGTCGTTGCCGGCGGCCCACATTTCAAGAGCAGTTTCGCCTCTTTGGGGTAGACTCAATATACCTCTTCCAAAAGGTAAATCGCGCGCTCTCCATACGGGATAGCGCGTGGTAATGATCGTCAGAGGCTCGGGTAATCGTTTTGAGCCTTTTTGAAAGAAAGGTTCGGATTGAGGAAAGTCAGGGACCGAGGTGTCCTGTACATTCCACACCTTGATCGTCTTGTCAAGAGAGCATGTGACGATATCGTGTACTCGAGTGTGTGCCCAGTCGATACCGTATATCTTGGCATTATGCGCACGAATACGAGCGGTAGGGAGAGATCCTTTCTGTGGATCCAACGTCAGGGACAGGAAGGACACAGAGGTAGTAGACGAACTCGACGGTCCCAAATAAGGACCTCGTCCATATGCGAAGAGGCAAGGACGTTTGGATCCTGGCGATTCCACTTGATCTGAGTGCCGCCGGCTAAAACAGGGTTAATAAGAGCGGACGATCGTGTTAAAATTCTTACAATTGAATGCACAAAGTCCTGAGTGATGTCAGCGAGTAGGTTGTACACGGAAACTATTACTTACCCATGACTGGTTTGCGCGGTTCTCGGAGGTCCCAAGACCACAACCATGAATCAATCCCAACACTAGATACCGTCTCTGGCTCGGAGGTATGCCAGTTGATGTCAGTTATTGCGCGGTAATGGGAATGTAGGATATGTTCGATGGAACTTTTTCCTACCATCATCAGATTCCATATAAGTCTAGGATTTCGATAAGCACAGAGTAACGCGGAAAACTCGAACATACAGCTTTTCCGCGGAAGTGGAAACGATGTACTCTGCCCGGGCACGGTGAGGATTCCATTGAACGTCCGCTACATCCCAGGTGCCACCTTGAGGGAGGAACCTCGGGATTTCGAGGGGTGCTTCTAGGTCGATGATGAACAGGCCTCGGCGGCTGATGGTTTCGTAGTCAGGAAGGGGAACGGCTCGAACGAAGCCGTCTACTTACGCTGCAAGGACGATGTCACGACTTGTGGGGCTAATGCTCATCTAGGTCTCTAAATCAGACAGACAGCATCGACGTTCCACACGACTCACGTTGCCGACCGCATCACCGACGAGGTCTTTCATGTCGATCTGCAAGCTTCTTCTAAAGTTTCCCCCGTCATCTGGGGATGTAGAAGGTTGGGACCGTTGGCTGGTCGAGGCGGTAAAGTTGAGTGTGGGGACATCGCGGTAAGAGGCGACGACGCTGTCCTGGGAGAGATCGTAAAGCGGGGGTGCCCAGGAGGGTCTGCGGGCAGAGAGTAGACTTAGGCTGGATGGGATTGGCCCGTCGCGGTCACGTTCTGAATCGTTGCCGATTCGAATGCGCGCGGAACTCGGTCGCGTCGAGGATGAGCGCGACATGTAGTATTTATTTAGTCGAGTCGTTCCTACACTTCTATTTATCATTATTGTTTTTCATGGCGAGTCTAATCCGATTCCTTCGCTCACCAACGCTCTTGATGTCTCTGCCGCACGTGCCCGGAACGGACCCTTCGTCTTGCGTGCTGGATGCCTTCCGGGCCGCCATCGCAAAACGCGTATCCGATCGGTTACCCCAACTCACCATCGAGCAAGTCTACTCGGGCGTCGATTACGGAAAAAAGGGCGTCGACTTCACCGTCGCCCTTCCCCGATTCCGACTCCCCGGAAAGCCCGATGAACTCGCAAAGACCGTGTTGCAAGACGTACGTTGTCCAGTCCATGTTGTCCTTCCGAGCTGACTGACTCGTAGTTCCAACCCGACGACTTCGTTGCCTCGATAACCCACGACAAAAATTTCCTGCATTTCCAACTAAACACATCTACCCTGATCCGCCAAGTCCTCAACCAAATACATACCCTCACATACGACAGTCCTTCTGGGAAGGCGTCATACGGAACAAACACCATCGGCGCCGGGAAGAAACTCGTCATCGAATATTCGTCTCCCAATATCGCAAAATCGTTCCATGTCGGACACCTTCGGAGCACCATCATCGGCGCCTTCTTGGCAAATTTATACAAGACGTGTGGTTGGGAGGTCGAATCCATAAATTATCTCGGTGATTGGGGCACACAGGTGAGGCTTTCTCCCTCTCAACAACGTTCGTACTAACATGCGGCATCCGGTCAGTTCGGCATGATAACCTCGGGTTTCGAAAAGTACGGTTCCAAACAGGAACTCTCCAAAGACGCCATCAAGCATTTATACGACGTCTACGTCAAAGTCAGCAAGGACGCCGAGACTGATCCCAACGTCAAAGCCGAGGCCGCACGAATGTTCAAACGGATGGAAGACGGTGACGAGAGCGTCCTCGCCAACTGGCGAGAATGGCGGGAGCTGAGCATCTCCAAGTACGTCGAGGAATACGATCGGCTGAATGTCACCTTTGATCGCTACACCGGAGAGAGCGAGGTCGGAAAGGCGTGGATGGACACCGCGGTCGAGCGTCTCGATGAACTCGGTCTCATAAGCGACGCAAACGGAGCCAAGCTCGTCGATCTCGAAAAGTGGAAGCTAGGCAAGGCCGTCCTCCGGAAAGCAGGTATGTCTCCGACTTGCGATATTGACGAGATCACCCAACGCCCCATACTTAGACGGGACCTCTATTTATCTCACTCGAGACATCGCCGGCGCAATCGAACGCTGGGAAAAATACCATTTCGACAAGATGATCTACGTCGTCGCGTCTCAACAAGATCTCCATCTATCCCAATTTTTTCAGATATTGAAACTCATGGAGTTTCCGTGGGCTGATCGTCTCGAGCATGTCAACTACGGTCTCGTGCTCGGCATGAGCACTCGGAAAGGTACCGCGGTCTTCCTGGATCAGATCATCAAAGAAGCGGCGTCCGTGATGCACGAGCAGATGAAACGGAACGAAGAAAAATACAACTCCATCGAGGATCCGGAGCATGTCAGTCAGGAAGTCGGCATCACCGGCATCAAGATCCAGGACATGGCTGCAAAACGGTACGTTTTCGAATAACAACCGAGAGCAGTTCGGGTTTACTGACTTTCCCCAGCATTAACAACTACACGTTTAACTGGGATCGGATGCTCTCCTTCGAGGGCGATACAGGACCGTACTTGCAATACGCTCACGTCCGATTGACATCGATGGTGCGCAAAAATCCTGAACTCCTGCCCCTCCCCCCGCCTTCCCAGATCGATACCTCGTCGCTTGCCGAGTCAGCACACGCCCGAGACATTGCGATCCTGCTCGGATCGTATCCCGATGTCGTCAAGACGGCGCTCAAGACGCACGAACCCAGCGGCGTCGTTACTTTCGCGTTTCGTCTCGCGCACGCGATCTCCAGCGCTTGGGAGACCCTCGTCGTCAAAGGTGAGAATGATCTGGAAAAGGCGAGGGCGAGGCTTTGGTTATACGTTTGCGCGCGAGATGTGCTGGGCGCTGCGATGCGGTTGTTGAGCATACGGCCGTTGGAGAGGATGTAGGCGTTATACACGAATCTGTTTTCATAGCTCGGACACTGTACAAAGCAAAAATGCGTGTACTCCTACTTAGACGCGAAAATAGTTATTCACGAGAGCACTACAAATGAGTGATGGACGCTGGAGCATTAATACTTTTACGATGTGGGGTTTCCTTCACGAATATCGACCTGACGGTGTGTAGTCCAATACATTGCATGCGATGGAAAACAATAGTGGTAAAATATAACCTCGTCTAAAAGTGGATTGCCTTTCCATATGCCGACATGGCAGCCTCCTTGAATGCCTCGCTGAGTGTGGGCTAGAATAGACAACGTCAATGCATCGCATGGTACGAACGAAACAGAAGCGTACGTGAGCGTGTGTTGTGCGAGCGATATCCTCCGAGCTTGCACCATACTCTAGAGCAAGAACCGCCTCCGAGATCATCTCACCGGCGTTAGGACCTTTACCCCGATTGAATACTCGTCTTGATGAAAACATGACGAGGAAAACTCACCGATGATGTGTACACCGAGAATTCTGTCCGTCTCCTTCTCAGAAAGGAATTTGACAAAGCCCTCGCTGTCAAGGTTTGTCTTGGCTCGCGAGTTAGCAGCGAACGGGAATTTTCCAACGTTGTACTGAACACCGGCAGCCTTGAGGTCTTGCTCAGTTTGTCCTACCCATGCAACCTCGGGGTGGGTGTAGACGACAGAAGGAATGCCGTTGTAGTTGACGTGGCCATGTCCAGACTTGATATATTCAACAGCAGCGATACCCTCCTCCTCCGCCTTGTGCGCGAGCATAGGTCCGAAGGTCACATCACCGATACACTTGATGTTCTTGACTGAAGTGTTGAACTGGTCATCGATGATGATCCGACCCTTGTTGTCTTTCTCGACACCGATAGCTTCGAGGTTGAGACCCTCCGTGTATGGACGACGACCGACCGAGACCAAAACAACGTCTGCCTCGATCTAAGATGTACAGGTTACTTCTGAACACGAGATATTGGCCCTCGACTTACAGTCTCCTCCTTGTCGCCCTTGGCAGATTGCGTCTTGACGAGGACTTTTCCGTCAACGTTGTCGGCGGACATGACTTTCGTGTTCAGCTTGAACTTGAGGCCTTGTTTCGCCAAGATCTTCTGGAATTGTTTCCTATAAAGACTCGTGAGACCAGTGTGGACCGCGGGAGAAGTACTACACTCACGCAACCTCCTCGTCAATGCCAACACCGCCGATGCCACCAAGGAACTCGACCACAGTCACCTCAGCGCCAAGTCGACTCCAAACACTGCCCATCTCCAAACCAATGATACCACCGCCGATGACGACCATCTTATTTGGCACCTCTTGGAGTTCTAGTGCGCCTGTCGAGCTGACGATTTGCTTCTCGTCTATTTGAATGGCGCCTCCTGGGAACGGTGTAACCTCTGAGCCGGTAGCAATGATGACGTTCTTTGCCTCAATTTCCGTCTCGCCACCCTCGAGAAGTTGTACAGCGATGCGTGTTGGAGAAACAAAAGAACCGCTCCCCTTGATGTAGTCTACCTTGTTTTGCTTGAAGAGCATCTCAATACCCTTAGTCAGCCCAACGACCGATTGGTCCTTGGCCTTCAACATTTGAGGCAAGTTGAGCGAAACGCCGGAGACTATCCTCCGTTAAACGAATGTTCATTTCATGGGGGAGAACATTACATACCATCGATGCCACGCTTCTCGAGGTCATGGATCGTTTGGTGGTAAAGGTGTGAGTTGTTGAGCATCGCCTTTGACGGGATGCAGCCGACGTTCAAACACGTCCCACCAAGCGAACCACGCTTCTCGATGCAAGCAGTCTGGAACTCGTTCGTCAGCGGGAGTGTTACGAAAGAAACGCATGATCCGGTTACCTTCAAACCGAGTTGCGCGGCCTTGATGGCTGCCACATAACCACCAGGACCTCCACCAATAACGACGGCGTCATACGACCCAGAAGGTGTCGCGAGTCCGCGGTGGGCTTGCCATGTTCCGACTTGAACGGTAGCATGCCGCAACCGCCGTGCGATGTGCTGCAGAAATGTAAGTGGTGTCACTGGCTGACATTGTGCAAGACTTACTTTTTTCGTGACTCTCTGCAGCTGCAACATGTTTGTGGATGACAAGTTCAAAGCAAATGACGGAAACGGTCGGAGGATACGTGTGACCGAAGTCACGTGAGAACCGACGACGGCCCGCTCACCATAAGTCCACGACCACAGCAACGATGAACTATAGCCTGGATTTATTGCGAATGATGTGGCCCTTCAACAACTACCGAATGCTAAGACAAACGCACCCCGATTCACGTTCTGCAACTCGCCGCTGGATCATGTCCCTGGAGGAGGAAACTGGTGCTGTCAGTTCCGCGGACGAAAGCAAAGTTCTTCCCGACTTCTTTGACGGAACGTACGAGCAAGTGTTGGACGCTTGCCAAAAAGAAGGGAGGATAGCCTGTGTAATACTCGTTTCTGCTGAACACGATGACGTCGCAGAATTCAAGCGGTCAGCGCTTTCTCCTACTGACGAACCTGCACCTTACCTGCCGATAGATCAACTCTCACCCACCCAGGGTTCGTCCACATGCTCAGCGAGAATAAATTTGTCGTATGGGGGGGAGATATTAGGGACCAAGACTCTTGGGATGGTAAGCAACCTCCTCTCCTCTCCTCGGATTGCCTTGACATGCATTTTATGCAGCTGCTCAGAAGTTACAGGTGACAACATATCCATTCGTCGCTTTTATAGCGCTCCAACCCCGCCGGAGCCACTCTCCCAGCTCGTCTCCTTCTACCTCGACGCCAGTGCTGACCGTTCTCTCGCGTCACCAAGGGCCCTCGGTGCCAGAGTCCGGACCAACCACGCCTCAGAATCTTATGCAGCATCTCGAACGTCAACTTCTGCCTCGAGTCAACCCATTCCTTACGCGACTCCAGTCGCAATTAGAAGAACGGGAGAAAGACAGAATCATTCGTGAGCAACAAGATAGAGCTTTTCAAGAATCAGCGGAACGGGACCGCGCGCGTATCCAAGCACGAATTCGGGCGGAACAAGAGGAAGTGGAGCGCGAGCGCTTGGAGAATGAGGCTCGCTCTCAGGAGGAACAGAGGATGCAACTGGTGCGCGAGAAGCAGGCAAATCTCCAGGCTCTGAGAGTGCAATACCGACGCTGGATGCGAAGGTGTATCGTCCCGACCGAGCACCGAGGCGCGAACGGCATTCGTCTCGCCCTCAAGCTACCTGGGAATACTCGTGTTGTCCGGACGTTCTCTCCCAGTTCTACACTGACGGAACTGTACGCCTTTGTGGACACTCAGATGCTACCACTCGCCTTCCAGCCGGAGACTGACCCGGAGCACATCTCGGAGGGGTCAGAACCGGATCTACAAAAGCTGGGGAATTATATTCAATTACAGGCAATCGATGCGGTGTCTTGGTGGGGTTTCAAGCTTGTGCTCCCTTACCCCAGACGAGAAATCAAGTGGACCCCTAGTGCATTACTTGTGGAGGCAGGTCTGAAGAGTGGTGAACAACTCGTCGTGGAGCTCACGGATGGGAGTACCAATTCCCAGGACCTTTCGGACGACGAGTATGAGTCGGACGACGATTAGCGTTTGTTAGATGTTAGTATGGACACACAGGCTTCAAGTACTAATCAGCTCTTAGGGTCTATCTTCGTACGTGGACATCATGGCACCGAGGTACAAATAATAGACGGTACACAGTTGACGCTAATGCATATGTATGTTCAGCAAAGATGCATCGCTACGGCCCATGACATACTCCAAACCACGTTTAGAATTCTCATCCTTCCGAGTTTCGACCTCTTGTGAACCCAAAATTTCGACAGTCGTTCATTACTTACCGCGCCTCGACACCGCCAGACGAAGAAACCTCAGTTCTAACTTCCTTTCAGAGCCCGGTTAAACTCGACATTCCCTCCAGGTTGTTGTATTACACTTACTGAAGTGATAGCTTCATATGTACATGCCTCCCTCACCTACCTCTCCAAGCGTTGCACGAGTGATCCCTGCAGAGACCGGCGGCCGTACCCCTGACTCGGCACGAGCCCGTAAACTCGACTCGTCGACTTTTTGTCCAACCGTTGCAAAGAGCCATGTATGAGCCTTCTCCAACGTTGCTCTATCCCAGTTGGCGTCATCAAAATCCCCAGCAGCTCCCTTGCCGTCAAATGTCGTTGGTGGAGACGGTGGTACCTTTGCAGAGGGTAAAAGTATAATAGCGCTGTCATCTCGACCTGGGTCTTGACTTATTGAGCGTATGAATAGTTCGTTCAACAGGGAAGCGGTAGTTGATTGCAGGAGGTTCGGCGGAGCGAACAACTCTAGTCCAGAATCCTAACAGAACACTCGTCAGAGCAAAGGCAAATCTGTCGGTTCTGCGTTCCTACCGGGACCGGTTTTTTCCCCGCGGAAAGATAACGAATCGGCGCACTGTCGAGCGAGATCACTCGCGGAGATATATATACTTGAGTTGGGTAAGAATCTAGAATAGCCGTGCTTGATGATGGCGTGCGATCATGAACAAGAGCCCAACATGATTGAGAACTAGATTACCTGGTTGGCTGCAAGCGCTCGATGATTGCGGTGATGTACGTGGTCATGGCGAAGAGTGGCAGCCGTGTGCGCGTCTCCGCTTCGGATACGACAATGACAGCGCTCGTCCAAGAGGGACGAAACAGCAGCCCCACCTACATAGTAGTGTCAGTTTGATCACGCACAAGTATAAGGAATGAACCCGCACCGGAAGGTTATTGACGTAGATGCCCGCCTGCTGTTCGCCGAGGTTGACGATCTTTGCCCAACTCACACCCGCCTCGCCCGATGCAAAGACAAGGGGTCTCTTGGAAGGTATATCATAGATGGATTTGAACTCGACTGTGACTTCAGGGGGCTGATCTGATCCAGTTGGGGCCGACAATGGATTATACTCGTCTTCGTCATCGGACTCCACAGCGTATCGAGGCGGTGGGGCATCTGCGAGAGGGTATGGTTCCTGTCTCTGTCAGTACCATTCCATGATGATGCGAGATCCTCACCATGGCGTTGTAGGAGTTGTCAACTTGAAGCTTGATACGAATCCGAGACCTACTAAATGGAGTATTTGGGGTCCTTGATGAAGCTCTTCAAGTTTAACCGCATGTTCAAGCTCTGTCGTCCGAGGTCATTTTCGACCGCCTTCATCAGTCGACATGAAAACCCTTTGGTACGTTTCCATTTTTCCAACTGCATGCTTGCTAGACCCACTCTCAGTAGGGCTTGCCTTCACGCTCCAATGCAGCGCCCCAGATGCCCCGTCGGGGCGGACCAATCCAAAAGAGACCCATACCACACGTCTCAAAGGTCCTCGCAGTTGCCAGTGGCAAGGGTGGTGTTGGGAAGAGTACGGTCGCAGGTTCGCATGATACTTCCTCTGTACTTCGCCTGCTCATACCGTCATTCTATGCAGTAAACCTCGCTTTCGCGCTTGCGATGCGGAAACCGCCATCCCTCGGACGTCGCCTTCGTGTTGGTATCCTCGATCTCGACATATTCGGTCCATCCATACCGACGTTGATGGGTCTTCAACATGCGGATGAACCCGCCTTGACATCTGGTAGGCCCTCTTCACATTGCCCCTCTCACCCCTTCCATGACTCTGTATCAAAGGTGGCGCAATGTTGCCTATCATGAACCATGGACTGCCAACCATGTCCATGGGGTACCTTCTTCCAAAGTCGACCGAGAACAAGCCAAGAGAGGATGCTGCCGTTGTATGGAGAGGTCTAATGGTTCAGAAAGCGGTGCAACAATTGCTCTTTGATGTCGACTGGCGAGAGTCTGAACACGGTCCTGGTTTGGATGTATTGGTGATCGACATGCCACCTGGCACGGGTGACGTTCCCTTGACACTTGGACAACTGGTGGTCGTGAATGGTGTGTCATACCCTTCATTCTTCATATTCTCTTCACATCCTGCAATCAAACAGGAGCTGTAATCATATCAACGCCACAAGACGTTGCCCTCGCGGATGTGCGACGCGGGATATCTATGTTTCGTAAAATCTCAGTCCCCGTACGTCCTTTACAACTCTATCCTTCACATACTGATACGTCAAATTAGATAACGGGTACTATCCTCAATCAAGCCTACTTTATTTGTCCTTCTTGCACGACCCCACACGAACTCTTTGGTTCCCCCGATGCCTTTCGTTCCATTGCTTCCACGCTTGGAGTCCCCGTCCTCGGCGAGCTTCCGCTTGTGAAAGGCGTCAGCATGGGCGGAGATGGCGGCGTGCCGTACGCACTCACCGCAAGTTCACAGCAACTAGAGGCTGACGGTTCCGGAGGGGCGGTATGGAGGAGCGTGATGGAAGATACGGCACAGAAGGTTTGGGAATCGATCGCCTAGAGAGGCTTTGAATATCCACACCGCTTCCACCTCACCTTGGGTGTATCCTTGCTATGAAAGAGAGTCACTGAGGTGTATAAAGTGAGCACATCCCTCCGGACATGGTGGGCATATACACTTGTCAACATGAATGCCTTCTCGCATCCTTTTATTTTTACGTGTTGTCCAGGCTATGAAACCGCTGATGGAGACCGTGGAACACGCGTGGGCGCGAGCGCGCTGCCTGTGGGTAGCGGGCTTTCGCTGGAGAAGCCTGGTGGCGTCAAGCTCGTACGAAGGTGGCTCACCAAGGCGGGGTTGTCGTTGCACTTGCGCGTCACTTTGGAGCCGCCGACGCGCACATTGATCCTGGGCTCAGCCCTATTTTGTTTCTCCATTCCTTGACGCTGATGTCGAAAGACTGTCGGGCTCATTTCTGCCCCCCTACGGGGGTTTATGATACGAGGGAAAATTAAAGCTACGATTGAGCGGTCACAACACCATGATCAACGATGCCGACGGGACGACTCAGCTTCGCTCAAGTTGATGGGCTACTAAGTTGCCAGCCAGTGGTGCTCAAGCGAATAGGAGTTCATTTGTCCCACATATGCTTTCAGCAAGGTAATGATTCGCCGAAGAAATGCCATATATGAGTCACGATGTACCCGTGTTCACCTGCAGAAACTTTTACGCACTTTCCCATTCGACCTTGTCTGCAAGAGAATGCATCACGCCCTTCAGATTCAGGAGATCCTTTCGCATATTTTTATCTACTGTAATCCGCTGATTCTGGATCTGAGCGCAGATCTCCACAAAAATGCCCTCTCCGATCTAGCCGGTTTGGCCAGGACATGTCGCGTATTCAAAGAACCAGCATTCGACGTACTCTGGGAAGCCTTGAACGACTTGTCCCCACTGGTGCGGTGTCTTCCTGAAACATCTCATCAAGTATCTCCAGGAATGGTGAGGTACCTTCCAAGTATTCACCATGTTTTGTTCATGAATGTCCTGCCCTTCTTTCTGCCATCCCGCGAAATAGTATTCATTTACAAGACCACTTACCCAGACTGAATGGGATGTCCTTCAAGGTTACACACGTCGCATCCGATCTCTATGGATGTCCGTGGATAGAATTGGTGAAGAATCCCTCCAAATCCTCTCGAATCCTCCTACCACTGCACCACTCTTCCCCAACCTCCGCACCCTCAGTTGTCAATACACAGTAAAAACCATGCCTCTGTTACGCCTACCTTTCCCATCCTTGGCTTTTCTCCTTGTCATGTTCGAGAATCCACAGTTATTCCAGAATTCTTTCAATACCCTTCCCAACTTCTTCCCAAATATCAAAAGACTTGCCATTTATGTGCAATCGGTAGCCACGATTGACAAAATTGAACCCAATGATATGTGCCGTTGGCAAAACCTCTGCTCTGTGGTCTGTCCTTGCGTCGCCTTGGATGTGGACACTCTTGCGCATCTCTCTCGCATGCCTGCGTTGACTCACCTCGAGTTCGCGCTGAGCGCTACATTGCCGCTGGCAGCTTCCAACTCGCCCATTGTCTGTTCCAACGTGCACGATTTCAAATTGAACTCTAAATCATTGGAAACAATTTCGCGGTTCCTCTCCCGGATTCAACTACCTGCTATCACGAGTTTTAGTGCTGTCATGGGAAGCTGCCCTTCAAGGCAGGAACTCTCCTCCTTCTTCGCCGGTATTCAGACATCCAATGCTGGTCATGCCATTGAGAGACTGCGTTTCCATCAATCACCTGATCCTTTCAGTAATGTTCTTCACTTGGAGTGTCCCAATCTTGGCTTGGAAGACTTGCGGCCATGCATGGCGTTCAATCTTCGTCAGCTAAGCCTTGATATCGTGTGGAACGTAGGCCTGACGGATAGCGACCTGCTAACACTGGCATCAGCATGGCCCCACTTGGAAAACCTCGTCATAAACGAGTTTTCAGGCTGGAACGCACTAGGTGGCATCACACCAGATGGTCTCTTACAGCTTCTGCAGACATGTCGGTCGCTTAATTGCATCGCCCTCGCCATCGACACACGGGACTATACTGAATTGCCTCCAAGCGGATCGCCAGGGAGCCTCGGATTGACCTTGCCACCGAGGTCTAACATCAATGTCCTCGACTCGGTTATTGAACCAGAATCCGTGCCGGCCGTCGCTGCTTTCTTTGCCGGTATCGCGCCTTGCTCCGATTTTTACTTTAGTGCTTGGAGGAGTCATATAATGTTAAGACGCCGGGGACAGAATGTATACAAGTCCAAGGATCGTTGGGATGAGGTATATAGCCGGGCCAGTGAGGCTGTCAGTCGGCGTTCTTGAAAGTATGTACCACTTTCTACGAGGGACGTTTGGGTCATATTACATGAACAGGGGTGAGCTTGGCCCCTTATCGAGCCACGACAAAAATAATGGAAATGGCTTGGACTCTTCAAATGAATGATGGGTTGGGGTCAAATGCGCATTCTGATGAAGAGGTCGGGGAGAGAGAGGTCGAGGATTACTGTGAACTCAGCCGACCGCTCGCGAAGAGCTTGTAAGGAATCCGACTGATGATCCAAAGAGGTGGGAAGCTACTATATGTAATACATACATTATTCGATGAAGAAACGCTCGGATGGTATGACTTCGGAATGCCTGTAGCATGACAATCAGGATGAAGTTTCAAGCTTTGCTCCAGTTTTTATACCAGGAACGTTTACACATCTTGGAAGCTACAGAACGAGGATGATAACACATGGTAGCTTTCACGGTGGTACACTATGATACAAATTGTGCACGACTTTCACTACTTAGTGGTCGTTAGCAGACAATAATGTCACCTTGAACAGGGAGACCTCATATGATCATCCGACTACAACAAAGACAACAATACCCTGGAAACTTCACATGAATCGATGGGGTCATTGCACTGCATTCTGGTGGAGGTAGAGAGGCATGGGGAGAGGTCAGAAACGTGGGTAAGCTTGCTTGCGTTACTATCGACGGCAATGTGGATGAAGCGCAGAAAACCAGCAGTTTGTAGGGGATGTTAGAGCCGCCGCACCTAGCCTGGTGTACAGGACAATAAATAATCACTCAAAAGATACAAGGCGACAACTACATAACAGTCAGAAATCGAAAACATATTCTTGGAGTTTCAAATTGGAGACTGGAGCAAATGATGCCCCGGTTATTGCAGCGAGAAGCCCTCAAAGTCTAAGAAGGCTTCATCCAATGACAGCTTCCTGACAACCAGCGCCTCTACGATAAGACGTGGCTCTTTGGATGCGATCGTGGCTGTTCCTGGCGCGTCAACGGTTGGAGGGTCGATAATAAGTGCGAGGGAGGATTCGGGAACAGATGAATCAGGTTCATCTGTCGAACATGGAGGGATTATATAGTGATCGGCGGAGTCGGTCTGTGGTTCGGTGGTACGGAGGGTCGGAACATGAGTTAACAGGGTATTAGACTTGAGCTCTCGCCGTTTGCCTCGCTTGTCTTTGCGGAGCTGTGATTTGGCGTCACTTGGGTGGGCGAGGGTTTCAGAGATGTCCTGTGCTATCGGGACACCAGTACCAGAGGTGATCTCCGTGGATTTGGATGGTGGATAACCATTCTTGAGTCTCTTCTTCTTCGTGTATTCGAAGTGGGTGGTGTGTGTCGCGCGTTTCTTCATTGGACGAGGTTTGTAGACGGAGGAGATTTCAAGACTGACCGAGAACTCGGCCACGCGGTCAGTCGAAATGTCATCATCCGGAGCCTCATTGTCGGCAAAGTTTGCGAGATCCTCCCCCAGGTCCATGGTGAACATGGCGAGGGCTGAATCGAAGGGCAAGGAAATGGGGAGTGGGCTGAACCCTGTGAAGTTGGATTCCCCTTTAGGTGAAGATGGGGAAGTGACAGGGGAGTGACAGGTGGATTCTTCAGTGTCCGTGAGATCAGTATTTGAGAGCTCTGTTTCAACCTCGGTCGTAGACGTGGAGGGAGAGTCGTCGTCTTGCTTCATCATCCTCAACACATCCATCCTTTTGGTGCTCCTCCTGCCATCCCACCTCTCCAGCTGAGATTCGGCAAGGGTGGAAAGCTCCGGGGGGACCTCTATTTCCTTGACTACGATGACAGATGCACCAATTTCGCCGGCCATCATTTCGAGGGTTTCCAACGACTCCTCGAGCTGTTGACGGGCGAGTCCAACCAGCGTTCCAGAATCGGCGACGCCGAGCTCATAGTACGCCTGGCCACCACCTTCTAGAAGGCGCCATTTCAGCTGTGTGACGAGACGGGCGAAACGAGCTGGGGACGGAGACAGAAGCTGGAGTTTGTATTCGACGTTACCCTGGAATGAAAACTAAGTAATGAGACGAGCGAGAGCAAGCGTGCTGACCTCTTCTGCTTCTGGGACGAGTTTTGGGATTGCCTGGGTCTCGGGGGGTGAAGAAGGCGCAGAGGTGAGCGAGTCCCAAGGGCTGGGTACTCGCGGGCTCTCCGAGTCGGATTCGCCAAACATCAAATGTGTCTTCGATTAAGATATTCGAGTTTCCATTGTTGTGCCAAAGCTAACGGTAGGACACTAGGAGTTATGACTCAATCCCACGTGACGCACTCTGACCAACACCAACTCGACCCGACCAGCTCTGACGAAACGACCAGCCATGCCACCCACTCTATCCTCTACGGCAAGTCTCAGCTGCGCTTACTGCTCACGTCTGACCGCCTTCCAGATGACCTTGAAGCGCATCCACCGCGAGATAGCCGACGCGAAGAAGGAAGACCTCGGCACCATCACGCTCACACCCTCCCAGGACAGTCTCTACCGCTGGAAAGCCACCATACCAGGCCCTCAAGGCAGTCCATACGAGGGTGGTGTGTTTAACGTGGACATCCAGCTTGCCCCCGATTATCCGTGAGTTTCAGGTTGCCTCGCACGATCAGCTGCTCACTCCGCCCCAGGTTCTCAGCGCCGAAAGTCACCTTTGCTACAAGGTAGGCGAGAATCGTCCTCTGTCGTAGTATGAACGCCAATCCGTGTGACAGGATTTATCATATGAATATCTCTGACAAAGGAAGTATATGTATTGACATCCTCAAACAGAACTGGTCACCCGCGCTGTCGCTTTTCAAGGTCATGCTCTCCCTTTCGTCGCTCCTCACCGACCCCAATCCACGTGCGTCTGGACTTGTTTCTCTAGGCATGCCCTGATCTTGCTCTGTTCGCAGATGACCCACTAGGTAGGACTAGGCAGAACCACATCCATGTCACCACTGAGCACGCAAATAGTTCCCGCAATCGCCACAGAATATATGCGCAACCGAGCACAGCACGACCGCACCGCAAAACGCTGGACGGAACTGTACGCTCTCCCACCACCCGAGATGACATCGGAGACGACGTCGGCTCCCGGATCAAGCGCCAAGAGAACCAAGGGGAAAGAAAGGGCGTCCACCACACAAGCAGCCTCGTCTAGCAGAAGCGGAGGCGTCGTGGCCGGTAGTAGTGGCTCTTCAAACACCAGTCAAGAACCGCAATCTGAGCCCATATCAATAGTCAATACGGCCTCCTCAGCGCCGCGTCAGTCTGGGAGGAAACGACGGAGAGAGCTTGACGTTGATCCTGGAGAGGAAGGTCGGATACGTACTAGACTCAGAGTGCCACCTAGGCATTCGAGTTCACGATTGCAGTCCTCTGGGGATGTTATTGTCATCGACGATTAGCGTAGTTTGTAAATGGTGCAAGGACCCCCTGGAGAGGGGTGTTGGATATTCCTAAGTACAGGGTTGCTTCTTGGCCATTCATTTTTTTCGATTCAGATGGCGTCCGACTTGAAGCGCAAACGCGAAGATGAACAGTCGGACGACGACGAGTTAGAACTAGATGCAGAGATCGCAAAGGTCCTTGTTTCGCAGACAAACTTCGGGATACTTTGGACTGATCCGGTGTGCAGAAACATAATAAGCTCCCGACAGGGGAAGAACTCAGAACGTTGAAAGATGCAGCGGATTTGTATCAGTCAAGTTCGTTCAAACTTCAGGTGCGTTCCGTGCAACTCCTTCATATGTTTCTGTGCTCTGAATATCAACCTAGGTCGATGCCCTACTCCCCAACGTGAGGCCCAAGGAATCGCGGAGGGCAGCCCTCGACCAATTTCTCCTCGCGCTTCGATCGCATCTTTTATCACTTCCACATACCCAACCGCAAAATCCACTCGTTGCTGCGCGTGAATTGTCGAAAAACGGCATTGCAGTACCATTCGCGCTGCCGCATCCCACCCAAGAAACGAAATGGACCGTAGCATTCGAACCTCCGTCAGACATACATGTCGTCGGTAGTTGGGCAAACAAAATCAGCGTGAAAAAGAAGGACGGTGGATATTTTGGGGTCGACTTGGCCATCGAGATGCCCTCTGTACGTCCCGGAGTCACTCCCAAACAGGTTGCTTGATCTATCGTACAGTCTCTGTTCCAAGAAAAAGATTATTTGGATGCTCGATACTTCCATAAACGTTCTTACTACCTTGCCGTGGTTGCACAGTCAATATCCACCTCCTTCCAGGTGGACGCTTTTTACGGAGGAGCCATGAGCGATCCACGTCAAACGGTTCTGGTACTTCGACCACGAAAAGGTGAGCATTCTGTGGTTCAATGTTTCACGGTATACCAAGAAACTTCAGGGACCTCGTCCGACTTCTCGAAAACGCATGCCGAAGTTTGCATTATCCCTACGCTTCCCGCATCTCATCCCATACCCCTTCACCGACTCTCACCGTCTCACTCCAACGTTCGTATTCAGCCAGCTTCAGAGGCTCTTTTTTCCTTGACAAATCCGTCTACACCCATCTACAACACGGCCATCCTTCTCTCCAGTTTTCCAAAACTTTCGCTGCTGTCGACCAATGCTGTCATACAATCTAGTCTGGCATTCAGGGACGCCCATACATTACTCCGGGTGTGGGCAAACCAAAGAGGTTACGGCGAAGGTCCCCTCTGTATCCATGGATTTGAAGGAAAAGGGTCGTGGTGGGCTTCCGTATTGGGTTTCCTTCTTGATGGGGAGGAACCTGTTTCTGCTCTTGAAAAAGGGAAGGCGGGCAAAAGGAGATTCGTCGGAAAGGGTTTGAGCTCATATCAACTCTTCCGAGCTTCCTTAGATTTTTTGGGTAGGATCCTTGTTCCTGCATCCTATACCCTTCCTCATGTGGTTGTGTCAGCCAAGCAAGATTTTGAGAGTGCGCCTGCATTCGTAAAGTCTACAACTGGGCACAAGGTAAACAAAAGCCCGATCCTTGATGCAAAGCTTATCACTATTCATTTAGTTCTCGCCAGAGGAATATTCATCCAATCATTCTGCTGTATTTGTCGACGCAACTTCCACCATAAACCACTTGATCGACGTTCCTTTGACTTCTCTGGGCATGGTATAGTTGGTTACCAATTGACTGCAACACGCAATAACCCTCTAACAACAGCTTCGATACGATGCACAGCAGACACTCGAACATCTCAACGATTCCAGTGGTACGGACGACTTGTTCGCAGGTGTCTTCCTCAAGGATCAAACACACCTCTCAAAACGTTGCGATGCGGTTATACGGCAAGTTAATTATTACTTGTTGTAAACATGGCGTTTGACACAACACAGAGTTGATCTCTTGCGCTTGTCGAAACATCGATCGACGTTTGAATACGTGGAGTATGGAACATCCGACAGCGCTGTCCTTGCAGCAATCTCGAGGATCCTCCAGCGAGGTCTTGGGGACCGTGTACGGGCTGTTGCCATTTTCCACCCATCATCGAATGTACGAAGTATTTCCGAAATGTCAAGTCTTTCACGTGTATCTGCTGTCCATATTGGACTCGTCTACAGCCCCGAAGATGCATTTAGGCTTGTCGACCATGGTCCCACCGTCGAGGAACAGGATACTGAAGCTGCCAAGGAGTTCCGTCAGCTGTGGGGCTCCAAAGCAGAGCTTCGTCGATTCAAGGACGGCCGCATAATCGAGAGTGTTGTTTGGGAGGTGAAAACTTCCGATGAGAGAGCGCACATCCCCACGTTCATTGTTCGCCATCTCCTCCATCTTCACTTTGGAATTCCGATCGCGGATATCCAGACCATTGCAACGCCTTTCGACGTGAAGCTGCGCCTTCCAGATCACTTGGCAAGTCTTCACCAACACGCAGGTACAACGGGAGGATTCAAGGCTGCTTTGACTGCTTTCGACGGTTTGGTCAAGAATCTGAAAGCTTTGGATGAGAAGCTCCCCCTCGCCCTCTTGAATGTCAGCCCTATATCCGGGTACCTCCGACATACGAGCACCTTTAGCCCCCTCCCCGTTCCGCTGTCTTCCTCCCTCGCACTCCCCACCCCCCTTCGGTACCTTCCTCAAATTCCCATTGTCCTCGAATTCGAGAAATCTTCCAAGTGGCCAGACGACCTCCGTGCCATTCAAAAGATTAAATTAGCCTTCTTCGAGACTATCGCATCTGCTCTGATGACAGCTCACCCCGGTCTTCGCGCGACTGTGCATATTGAACAGCCTTGCGACTCAGATATCCAGGATCATGCCTCGCTCGAGATACTCACCCCCGAGGGCTGGTCGTTTTCCGCGCGAATATGGCATGACCGAGAAGCAGTCCTGCTCGAACGATTCACGTCGTCTGATGAAACTCCTGTCGATCCAAATCCTCGGCCCTCCAAAGACCAACGCATGGGACGTCGCGCCTTGGATCTCTACACACGCCGCTTCATCCACGCGCCTAGACACCACCGCGCTGTTGGTACCCTTTCCCATCGCTATATAGCATACCCTGGGACAGTTCGACTAGTCCAACGCTGGCTCGCGTCCCATTGGCTACTTGGGATCCATGTATCAGAGGAAGCAGTGGAAATGATATGTGCCCGCCCATTCATCGGTGCTGGCGTCGCATTGCCCGACACAGCTGTCAGCATACCGAGGAGCAAGGAACGTGGGTTCGCGCTCGTAATCGAGTTTCTAAAGGACTGGGAACCCGAAAATCCTCTCTTCGTCCCTCTATATGACGATGGTAATCCACAGACGGAACCTTCTGTCGTAGCTGTAAGCTCCAGAGAAGGCGTCTGGACTATCTCGACTGCGGCGGACCCGGGTGGCAAAATGTGGACTTCAAGCGGTCCGGATAGCGTAGCTGCGCACCGTCTACGTGCGCTCGCAAAGGAAGCTTACAAGATCCTACAGGACACCGACGTTGATTCACGCAGCGTGAAGGTGGGTCGCATTCAAGTGGTTCAGTTTGGCGCTGACCGTCTCCTGCAGCGGCTTTTCTCTCATGCGACGGATGACTACGACATCGTCATCGAACTTGACCCTACTGTATTACCCAGATACCACCAAAACATCGACGCAGATGAGTCGGTATGGTCGAGAAGTCGTGTGGGTCATCTCACCGAAGACGACGCGGTATCGCGCCCAGGGTTCGATCCAGCGCGCATGTTGTTCGACGATTTACAGGTGCGCAAGAGTTCTGAACTTTTCTACGCAGGCTCATTGTTTCAACCAGTCGATGTACTCGGACACGCTCAAGTTCTTTTTTGACATTTACGGCGGGCATTGCATCGGTGCGATTTGGCTCTTGAGCGTGTCAGGCATTCGTCCATTTAGAGCTCTAGGAGGGTTCTCAAGCACGCCAGCCACGGAGGTGAGATCATCCATCTATGTACGCATACGCATGTTGATTCAACGTGTTACAGGGGAAAAATTTAAAAGAAAAAGACAAAAGGGACACCGTGATGCTCAATCGTCAATCCATATTGGACGAGATTGAGCGGTTGGGTACAGGTCTCATAAAAAAGATAGCTGTGCGCAAGAAATAACGAGCTGTTGCTTGCTTTTGGGCCTTTGGCCCAAAAGAGTGTACCTAATGCTTCATCCCAATTTTGCAATGAAATGGTTTATCCTACTACATTGTTTGCATCAAAGGCTATTGTGAATTCTCACTTTGTGCCTTTGGCACTGCACTTGAATTTGGTAACTGTGTCTTTTGGACTGAAGGGTGGCTTACAGTGGTTTTCAAAAGTCCATGGAAAGTTGCAAAATCTTTCGATCAATTTCGCTGTCACATGTCTAGGACCCCAGATTGTAACCTGCTAGGAAATTGACACCCAAACAAACTCAAATACATTCACCGTGGTAAGTTTTCAGTGTTGTCTGACCGTCCCTCACCTCAAGTCTTTCTCTATGCAGGTGGACCTGAAGGCCTGCATCCCAGTTCTTTTCCGTGAAGGTTTATCCATCAAGGAAATCTGTCATCAACTTGGTATCAAGAAATCATTTGTCTACCAGGTCCTCTGTCTATACAACCAGTTTGGTGTTGTCTCGAATCCCCACAACTACTCATGTGCAGTGGGCTGCCCTTGTTCTCTCAATCAAGCTGATCTTGCCTTCCTTTCTGCTCTCCTAGATCATTGGAGATCTCATTATCTTGATGAACTGCAGGACGAGCTGCAGCTCAAACATGGTGTTTGTGCAACCCTTCTGACTCTCTACCATGCCCTCCAGCAGCCTGGCATCAGTCACAAGATCATCTCTGCCCATGTGTATGAACAAAACAAATTGCTATGGGCAATGTACATGAACTGTATTGCTGAGGAAGTTCCTGATCCAGGCATGCTGATGTTCATTGATGAGGCTGCCAAAAATGAACGCACACTTTCACGGAGATATGGGCGCTTAGGTAAGGGAGTTCATTGTGTGGTTCAGAGGCAATTTGTTAGAGGTATGTGGTATTCGATCATTCCAGTCATCATGCTCGACGGCATCATCGTATACAACATTGTGGATGGTCTGGTTGATAGTGATCATTTCTTCAAGTTCATCAAGGAACTTGTCATACATATCCTGGTTTTTTATCACACTGTTGACTACTAATGTGGTTTGATATAGATGCCATTCACAAACCCCTACCCTGGTCCTCACAGTGTGCTTATCATGGATAACTGCCGCATTCATCACAGTGAACAAATTCGTCAGTTGGTTGAAGATGAACATTGAAGTGCCAGGCATACAGAACATTGAAGCTGATATGATCAATATAATCTAGTCTGCAAGCTTATTTACCTCCTGCCATACTCATCTGATTACAACCCAATCGAGCAAGCATTTTCTGCTGTCAAGGCATTCCTCCGTCGTCTTGGCCCCAATGACTTCCCCATGATGTCTATTGTTTGCGCTTGTCAGAGTATCACGCCCGACAAAGCAGAGGGGTATTTTCAGGCATTAGGTTATATTGTGTAGCTCGTCATGTACAGTTGTTTCAAGTTGATCTGATTATTTTATCTACAATGCATGTTCCAAGTTTGCTCATCATGATTGTCTGAGTCTGAGTCCGCTCATAGTCCAAGTCTGAGTCTGCTCATTGTCTGAGTCTGAGTCAACATCAATTTGCAAATTTGCTACATTGTACATAGGAAAAGGTGCTAGTAAAGATCGCCAGCCAGTTGAGATGGTTCTGCGTCCTCGTCAACAATAAATCCATACGGAACAGGGAGCCATTGGTTCTGTGCATCACAAAAGTAAAGAAGGTCATAGTCCTGGTCCAGCGGACTGCCTGGATCCTCCGCTCGCATCGGCGGCCCAGTGAATTGTGCGCCACCTCCACCATGAAAGCACTTCTGATAGGCCACCCTTTTTGCCGGCTGTTCTCCACTGGCCTGGCGACCATCAGTGTCTGATGTCACAGTATCACTTCATTTTCACTTTGCATCAGGTGCATTCCACCACATTGGAATGGCTTTCTTCAAGCGGACCACATCACCTGCAGAAATGCCAAGATCACAGAGGAACCTGTTCTCAAACTTGAGAAGAACATTGGGGCCAATCCCCTCGATTTCCAGGCAAGTCTTGTAAGTGAGTGCATGGTGGACACCACAGTGTGCTGCAGCATACTCGAGGTAGTGTGTCAAGTGGGATGGAGAGTGAATGAGCTTTGGTGACAACCAACTCGGAGCATCATCATGCCGAGTTGGAGTCTGAGGAATCAATGCCGGGGCTGGCGCATGCACATACGTGGGTGTAAATGAATTGGCTGGGATCGCAGCACCCGCAGCTGAGGGAAGAAGACCAGATTGAGCGAGAGTCTGTATCAGAAGAACAGAGGTCAAGGAGTTGACATCGATGGCTGGCAATGGTGGTGGTAACTGCGCTGGCACTCTCCTTGCATGGAGAATGGGGGCCTTATTCATAGGGTTGAATGAATCAATATTCAGTGGAGTGGATAGAGTGGCATGGCCCTCCTCAAGGGCATGAGCCCAGTCAAGAATCATTGGCTGCATTAGAGGGATAGCTCCAAGGGGCCCGACATATGTCATTCCTTCGTCGTTTTCATTCTTATGCTTCTGCTGAAGCTTGATATGCTGTAGAGCTCAGCTCTATCCTATGGCTGCATATGCCCACATCCCCATATTCCGACCGCACCACAGTCCAAGTCCGAAATGTCGGACTTCACTCCGGACTTCCGGACCTCTTTTTCATACCTTTATCCTCTTTTATATATAGTCCTGTATCGACCCTTACGACATACCAAACCGTAGTACACAGTCCTGGGTATCCCCGAGACTATAAAATGTTGTCCTTAGCATTACAAATGCATCTTTCGCACCTTCCCTCTATTTCCGACCAAAAAGACTTATTAGGGAGTTCACCACGGAACTTCCTTCACACTCTCTACTCCCCTCATCGATGACCACGCCCCGACTGACTGACTGACCTCATCAGACTGACATTCCGGACTTCTGGACTCCTCTGCCCCTTTCGCTTGGACTCACCAGGACCTGCCCAGATCCTCTAGGACCCTCTCTGGGGACGAACCCATCACATCCCCTAAACCTACACCTATAGGCAGTCCTGAGACTACCACCTTAGGCTTTCTATCACCTTTACAATGCCATTCAGCTAAGCAGATATCGTGCTTGGCTTTTGCAGAATTAGATTTTGCCTAGAATATGGTAGTATGTTGATTCCTGAGTGTTGTACAATGTAAATCAAGTGTAATGCACATACCTTGTTACCACTAGAAGACTCTTCCGAGCCTGAGTTCAAGTCATTCCCAGAGCTGGTAGCCTGCACTCGGGGCAGCTTCTGGACATGTTGCATGTCAATGAGAATCTTGACAATGGATGGCCCACTTTCAGCGATTTTCATTACCATCTTCTGGTAATCGGCGACATTGTCAACCTCGATCGCATCCACAGCCCATTGCCTACAGTCACTGTTAGCTGAAGTTGTGTGATGAGAGTACATATAAAAAAATACCCCTTTGTCTTCAGTAGAGTATATCTAAATGGATAGTGTCTCTTCGCCGTGACCTCATAGTCCTCCTGGCCATGCTTTTGGAGCATGCTTTGTAAGAGATCAACATAGTTCGAGAGCTTGACTGTGAACGAGAGCTCCTTTGTTTTCGTCAACTTCTCTTCTTTTGAGGTAGATTTACCTTGCAATATCTTCTTGACCTTTGAATAGACAGTCAGTGAGATGGAGAATACTTGCTCAGCCTCTGGGTTATCCTCAACATCCCGAGTTGGAGACAGTGATGACATGCTGGTCTGCGATGAATAGAAAGACAAAAAATATTACATTAGCTAGTATTACATTAGCTAGGATAGCATCTGGGGTCCTGGACACGTGACAGTGAAATCGATTGAAAGATTTTGCAACTTTCCACAGACTTTTGAAAACCGCTGTAATAGCTTCATCCTATTTCCATGGTGAAAAACTTTATTTCTATCTTCCATCTCATACATTGGTACAATATACAAACTACAATTCCAAGTTTCTAAATAGTTCAGTCCAAACTACATTTGTGGGTTTGGTACCTCTTTCATCTTCTTGAAATAGTGGGAGGAGTTACCCTAATATTCAAATGTCAATCACAATAATCCAAGTAAATAAACATTGCAATATACACTTACATGGATACAAAAATAAAACTTTAAAAAGAAAACAGATGTTTAACCTGTGTGAAAGACAGTAAACAGGTTGGAAGTGGAAAGAAAAAGTATATCTTTTTATACAAAAAGAGTAAAAGGATGGGATTAACCCTGGTGTTGAACTATCTCATAACGTGAGATATGACAATGTGATAATAACTGCAATCATGTGAACAGTAGACATTATCAATGTGTCTTATGTAGCAGCCTCTAGCGCTCTGCTACTGTAGTGGGCCGGGCAGCGAGCCAACCTACCTACCGAGCCACAACATGTTTTACTCACCACTGCAAATCACAACTGCATAATTTTCACTGCAACTTTAAAATAGACTATACAAGCTACATCTACATGTAGTTTTGAAAGCATTTAAGTACAAACTGAGTGGGCTATGATGGCAAGAAAGACTGTGGAGTATGATGTTACCCAATTTGGCTGCTTTGTTAGTAGCTGTCTTATTGTTCCATCGCAAATAAGAAGCTCACCAGTGCTCATCATTTATATGAAATGGCATGTCATATGATGCCGACCTTTCGCCGATGCATCCCTATAAACGATCCCCACCTTACCACCCATCCTGACCATGCATTTGGACCTCCAAGTCGGCCTACTTGATTTCTAAGGCTCTCAAGTCAGCCATCTTGGCTGTGTCTTTACCCCTTGTATGTGGATTCTCCATCTCCCAGTCTACTGCTTGCACTGAAGCACAGTTAGGACCATCACTTACTTGGCCCTACTGATTTTTTGTGATTTATTTGATGATGATATATGGTGGATAGGTTTTACAGCCTATTTGAGGAGGCCAAGAAAGAAATTTTCTATCAAGGCTTGCAGCTCACACTTGGGCCAAAAGGTGCATTATAACTGCTTCCTAGAACCTCTCTGCACACTTCTGACCAGTGTCACCATGCAATGTCAGGGGTATGGTACCCACACCCATGCCGCAGGTTGACAGCACACACACTACCATGCACCACACACACAGCCTTCCTGCCTTCTCTCTTTATGACTCCTGCACTCCTAGTGCATCCACAACACCCCCATTATCCTCATTACGACTAGGGATTGGCACAGCATGACAAAACCCATATCCGTGCGCCAGTGCCCATATACCCATGGCTGTGAGCTAAAGCATTGACCACATGTGACCACACGTCATCCATAGGTATCAACTAGACTGAATACATTGCCCTCGGCCTCGCTGTCGGTCTTGTAGTTTCCCTCACCCTCCTGTCACCCTTGCCACCGTGTGCAGACACGAACACAACCACATTATGTATTCACATTTGTGTCTGCATGTGAGTGCAGCGCTTGCTCCTCCTCCTCAGCCTCAATCTCTCCATTGCCCTCGCATGCAGCACTTCAAACATTCATGTTCAAATGTTCATGTCCCATCCTGTCCTGTTCACCCTTGTGCCACGACAACATGCCCTCTCCCACCCTTTCACTACCCAGCGATGATGACAATGGCATCGACATAACACAGGACATTGAATGCACCATCCCATCCACCCTTGCCCTTGTGCAACAACTCAGACAATGTGATGTCAATGACTCGGATACACCCTCTCCCACCCTTTTACTACCTTATGACAACAATGGCATCAACACAATGGCAATACACCCTCTCTCTCTCCCTCTCCCATCCTCGTCCTCAATTTACTCTCCCAGGCCTACTGCCACCCTGTCATGAAGTACGCAACCTGAGGGATATGCAGGGTGAGGGTCTCGTAAATAATGCAGAATAAAAAATGTGTGATGCTAAGTGTCCATTGTAGTGATGCGACCTGCAATCCAGGCATGTATGACATGCTCTCACCCACCCACTGGCACCTCCTTTCTTGGACTGTGCAGTGCACACCCACATGGAGTATAGGCACAGGCATGGAAATGCCCAGCATAATTCCATTGCAATCTCGACCTAGTATACTCAACCGTACTATGAGAATTTCAAATGTGTAACACAGGGCCCAAAATTCCCCCTTGTCTCCCATCTTGATTATGTTTCCATTCATACTGCCAATTTCACCCCCACGCAATGTCCTCCACTGAATCTACTCATTTGCAACCCAATCCAGACTCCTTTAATCAGGAGGAACATATCCAGGCTGCTATCATAGCCATCAATGTATCCGGGACCCAGCCTGATGGTTTGACTATCTTATCAATTCGTCAAGCTGCAAAAACCTTCAATGTACCTCAGACAACTCTCCAGGCACGCTTTCATGGCCATCAAACTTGTGTTCAGGCCCATGAACATGAGAAAAAATTGACACCAGCCCAGGAGCTTGTTCTGGTAGAGTGGGCCAAGACTATGGGGCAATGAGGCATGCCACTCATGCACAGGCAATCATCAACTATGCATCTGATGTTGCAGATATCTCTGTCGGGTCCAGTTGGGTAAAGAGGTTCAAGCTTCGCCACCAGACCTTTGGGTCAAGTGGACACAAAACCTTGAGTAGTGTCAGGCTCGTGCACTCAATCGCACCACTGTCTGTGAATTTTTTGACCTTCTCGGAAAACTAGTTGTGGAGTATAGCATTCTGATGGAGAATATTTACAACATGGACGAAAAGGGCATTCAGCTTGGCATTGGTGCTCGCATTGCTGCATTCATTGATCGTGATCAAGCATCTGTTTACAATATTGAACATGGCAACTGTTATGATCGTCATCTTCTGGACTTATCTTTTCTCCTCTTCAGATCTTATCTTATCTTATCGCACATGATCAACGAGATCTGGACGCTATCTCTTCCTTCTTATCTTTTCATTTCCCGATCCAGATCTGGTATCTTCCCTGGATCTTCCCCTTGCACAGCTTCTCTTCATCTCCGCTCTGTGCAAGGCTACGTTCCCCTTTTCATTTCCACTTACATGCGTTGACTGCATGTAATGCTTCCCTTCCATTCCATGGCTGTTCTGCCACACCTCATGTTTGACACATGTATTACTTAGGGCTGGCACCATCGGTAGATCCGGTACAAACATGTACACATAGTCAGTAGTATATAAAGGCCAAAGAGCCGGCCAGAGAACTCTAGTCAAGTTCTCTTGGTCTTTCCCACCAAAGGTTGATCACAGCAAGATAGGCTCGACCCCCTTCTTCTTCACTTCTTTCCTCTACGCTCGACGAAGGCGGTCCTTAAGTGGATAGCTTTTGTTTGGTTGTTTCAGCAACTGCAAGCTCGTCACAGTCATCAAGAGTGTCTGTGCTGCCAGGTAAGTGATTCAGTGCACCTTTCCCAAGTCCGAAAAGTGATCTAGTATACTATTATATTGCAGTATATCACACTCTCCAAGGGGCTGGACAGATCAGGAGTTAGGACTGAAATCGTTGCAAATGGACTTTGAACCACAAACAGCCCAACGGAACCACTCTGGTGGTTACCGACTTCTGATCCTCAATGGCCATAATTCTCATGGAACATATGAATTCTATAAGTTTGCTGCCAATCACAAAATCCTCATCTTATGCATTCCATCTCATACCATACATGTGTCAAATTCGGAAGTCAGTCTGACGTCTCCGAACTACTCTGAGCACTCCTGTCCGAGTCCGGAGATCTTGATCAGTGAGTCCGCCCAGAGGTAGCATTGGAGTTATGGGACTCATTTCCAGAGTTCCGAACTTTTGCTTAGACTCTTCCCTTTTGCTTATCCTTTTCTATATATCTTTTCAGGGATCACTTAGGTTAATACAAGCACATCTCCGCCCATAGTATAAAGTTCTTTTTAGCTTTTCAAACTCCTCAGTTGTCTTGCACCTCCTTGGGCAGCAGCTGAGGTGAGTTCCATTCTACTTACTT
>MU130752.1:496584-585657 GCA_015039435.1 Imleria badia | reverse complement strand
CAGTTCTTGTATTGTAAATACAGGAAATAATAATTTTCTTTTAAATTCTACAATTTGTGTGATCACAGTATGCTACAGAATGGTACAGTAGGCTACAGCACACACAGGCTGCACGCACTGCACAGCATTACTGTATATGTACAGTGCTGTGGTCTCTGTGCTGAAACTGTACAGCACTGGCACAGCACTGGTCAGGGGGGGACCTTCCTGTAATGCTGTAACCCCTGTACAGCCATGTACAGTCCTGGACAGGGGGAAAGTGATTTGCAGATGGCCCCTGCCAGGTAGTGAGAACAAAGTTTGACTAGACTGGAGAGCGGGAGGAGGTAGCTGGAGTGAGACCAGTGCAGCAAGTGTGCTGATGGCCTACCACAAGATGCAGGCTCGCTACACAGATATGTCAAACAATGAAGACTCGCGTTCACTGGAGGCTGGGACCTTGAAGAGGTCTACACGCAACGCCTTGGATAGAGCCCCCTTTGGTTCGAAGAGTTTGATCGAAAGAGGTCGTACCGCAGAAACGGAATAATTCCCTCTCTGGTCGAGACCCTGAGGCAGTATTGAGCGGAAGACAAAAAAAAACATTTATTGGAACAAGTTCAGCAGGGGTCGTACAGACATATTCAACCAAAAGTCCCATAATATATGTATATTCGCTACGTACGTCCCTAATGTTTCCCTCTCCGTTTGCTGGGAGTCTTCTGACTATTATTAGTAGCAGTGGTCTTGGCCTCCGCTTTCAGTGCAACGGTTGGTGGTGTAGCGGGTGGTTTCGCAACAGCCTCTGGCTTCGCTTTCGACTGGTCTTGGGCCGTTGGCTTGTGGAGAAAGTTGATGAGGAACGTTGCCACGCTTCCGCTCATGATATACATTAGCCACTTGGGTATCCGAATGAGGTAGCTGTAGGCGGTTGCCAAAGCCAGTGCGAAGTAATCGAGGACCCATTCTCTGTCACGCAAATCAGCACGTAGAAGGTGCATGTATTGGGAGGCATGCAAACCTGTCTCCCCCTGGGCCGTACGCAGATACCCAAGGCTCTTTGTGACGCCACGCTTCTTCCTTGAGAAATTGGTACAACACCTCCGGACTGAGTCGAATCTGGCCGGCTCTATAGAACCGGAGGGTCTTTCCTCGACCCTTCAGTACAACAAGTGTGGGTGGGCTAAGAAAACGGTTAAGCGAAACGGAAGAGCGATGAGACACCCAGAGACGTACGACCACACCGCCCATTTGGTGGTAATTACAGTGACATCCAGGTAATCAATCCTTCCAAATCGAACATGCTCCAAGTCGCCTTTATCCAGGGTATAGTTATATGCCGCATCAAAAGACTCGTCCACGAATTTAGAGATCCCTTCAGGCTGCCCCGCGGTAGTAGTTCTGCGACGACGTTCTCGATGTTGGCATAAATTGGGTGAGGAAACTGGCTTACATTATGATGAACCATACCCGTTCTGCCTCCTCCTCTGGTGTCATGGTCTCATTCATAATGAGATCTGCATAGTTGGAGTCTGTGATAAGAGGGATTCGCTCGTCCCAGACCACGGGTGGTGTTCCGGTGAAGTTGAGGCCAATGGCGGAAGAAAGCGCCGCAAGAGGACCGCCGGTCAGTAGATTGTCGAGGAACGAAGGCTTGGGTGGTGTTATTCCACGTTTTTCAGCTGTTTCGGTGGACTGGGCGGCCTGGGACTGAGCATTGGCTGGTAAAGTTGGTACAGGCTGTCCAGGAGTCCACCCCGCCGAGAAATACTGCGCGTTGGCAAGTCCAGCGACCACGAACAGGCTCGATATCAGAGCTAGCGACCTCATGATGGGCTGTGACAAAACGAGAGTGTGGGTTTGATCGAGTCCGTGCCTTGTCGCAAGTGACACAATGGTAATAAACCACTCCAATTGACGGACAGCCACCTTCATCAGCATCGCCCGCAGCGACCAGGCCAATATCTCCAGCACTTACCATTCGAAAGCCAAGTTCAAAAGTGCTGCTAGAGATGCCCACAAAAATGTTTAGCCGGCCGTCCTGGTCATACTTTTGGTTTCTACCCCTCTTGAACCACCGAGCCCGGGCGGTACCCACCGACAGTGAGTATCTCGCGGCTACGGCAGGTCGAGACACTCATGTCGCATCCGACTGTAGTTCCTTCAGCCGCCTCGTTCTACGTCTCAAGTCTTCCTGGCCTACACCAAGACCCGACACACCCGCTACATATATACGCCGGACACGTCCTCTCCGACCCAAATGCGCCCTCCGCGGGTGAACTCGACGTGCTTGCGCACCTCTTTTTCGTGATGGTGAAGGCGCGGCGAGCAGCTGATAAGGAGAGACTCATGTTCTGGTTCAACGTGAGTTTGTGCATCCCTCATGTACCACCACCGACATGAATTGTCTCGCGACTAGGGTGGGCCGGGGTGCTCGTCCTTTGATGGGCTCATGATGGAGGTGGGCCCATGGAGGGTAGATGGCCAAGGCGGTTTGAAAACTGTCGAAGGAGGTTGGGAAGAGTACACCACTATGGTTTACGGTGCGGTACCCCACCTTCTGTCTTACTCATGTCTCACAATTAAACAGTCGATCAACCCGCGGGGACGGGATTGTCATATGTTAGCACAAACCACTACGTACATACACTAGAAGAGGTATAGTTTCTTCTTGAACCTCTTGTTCTCGCGGTTGCCGACACCTTTTGACAGGCTACAGACCACGTAATTCAGTTTCTCCGCACTTTCTATCAGGTCTTTCCAGAATATTTATCGGTGGATGTCAGTCTCTCTCTTTATATCGTTTTCAGGTACTCACGTCGGGCAGACCTATCTTGGCGGTGAAAGCTATGCAGGACAATATATCCCTTACTTTGGTATGATTACATGTCCGAAATTATTCATTCGGGAGCTAAAATGTACACAGCGGACGCTATTCTCGAATCAAGTCTTAAAATTCCATTACGTGGTGCCGCGATCGGAAATGGCTGGATAGACGGCCGTCACCAATACCCCTCGTATCTCGATTTTGCAGTGTCCCAAGGTATCGTTGACTTGGAGTCACAGGTACATTTGGATTCATTACTTTCGTATGCGGGCACATAACAGATCACTTGAAAGCATTACAGCGATAGCAAACGGGATACAGATAATTGCATGGCCCAATTCGACGGTGTAACTCCAGAACCAATAAATGTCGACGACTGTGAGAAACTCTTGTCCTTTATTCTCGAGTCAAAGGCACGGACGTAGGTGCAGATTCTACTTTCATTCCATCATACCGCTAATGATGCGCAGCGTGAACGGAGAGAAGAAGTGCGTAAATATTTACGACGTGCGATTAGAGGACGACTTCCCTGCTTGTGGTATGAATTGGCCGCCGGACCTCAGAGACATAGCCCCTTACCTCGGGGTATGTCCTCTTCGCTCAAACTTTCCTGCCTCGCTGTTGAGCTATGTCTTGCATGTTGACATTCGTAGCGTGGCGATGTCGTCAGAGCTCTGCATGCCACTGGAAAATCCGAGAACTGGGTTGAATGCCACGGTCGCGTTGGGTCCGAGATGCGGTCCCGCCTCTCACCGTCCTCCATCACACTTCTCCCCAGCGTCATCGAACGGATCCCTGTATTGCTCTTCGTGGGTGACCAGGATTACATATGTAACTACATGGGCATCGAGAAAATGATCGATTCCATGACATGGAACGGGGAGACAGGTCTTGGTGTAAGTTCATCTATTTCAAACATGCCCTTTTGTACGAGCCTGGGTCGATGGCTGATGTGTCTTGCGTGTAGACGGCACAGACCGACCCGTGGACTGTGGGTGGGGAACCAGCCGGGACATGGGTTACTTCACGAAACCTCACCTATGTCAAGGTACGGAATCACTCTTACAACGCAGCGTCGATTCCAACGTTCCTTGCGTGCAGGTCTTTAATGCATCACACATGGTCCCATACGACGTCCCGGACGCCGCTCATGATATGATCCTCCGTTTCATGGGCGTGGACTTCTCAGCCATCCTCGAGGGCTCTGCGCGCATACCGAGCAGCGTCGGCGACGACGCCAAGCCTATCTTCATGGACGACGAGAACCTCCCCGTCTCATCCAAACCCCCAGAATCAACACCCGGACAGACAAAAGCACAATGGGAAGGTGAGCATCTCTTGTTTTCTGTGATGGTCGTTCATGGGAAATGACGCGGTCGCAGCGTATTATAACACAGGGACAGCTGCACTCGTCTTTTTACTCGTCGTCATCGGTCTTGGCGTTTGTTTATGGTGTCGGCTCCGCAAAAGGCGCATCCAGCTCGAGAGAGAGGCTGGTGATACGGAAGAAAACATACCCCTTAAAAGTGCATCCGAAGGAGATGTGGACGAGTTGGACTCTGAGCAAGGTTGGCGAAAGAGAAAGGGAAAGGAGCGGGCACTTGAGGATGATGAGGGAACGCCCATGTTTGATGTGGGTGAAGCCGATGAGGATTAACGATTAGTTGAGGTGTGGACTCGATTCTCTTATCTCGTTAGGACACAAGGGCTCTGGAGTATATATTGGCAACAAGACAAACTAATTTCAGACCAAGGTTATTTTACACTTGGATTTCGCCGATGATGACCGTATCCACCCATTCCCCAGCTTGTAGGTGTGATGGGCCACCCTCTTGGAGGATGGGTAACTGCACGAGTGCATTGGCCCCGCTTAAGCTTGCCACCCGGCTTGAATTCTGGCCTCCCGTACTATACGCCTTGAGGCCCTCTGGCGTCGCTTTCACGACGACACGGTGGAACTCCACTCGGGGATCGAGGCGCATTGTGCTTTGAATCTATTCACATTGCAGATGTTCATTCCACGCTCATCATTCACAAAAACGCGACAACCCACCTGCACTTTGACGCGCGGGAGATGACACCTCTCCACCGGCCATCCGCCCAACTTTCTGAGTGCCGGCACCACGAAAACATGAAACGTCACGAGCGCCGACGCCGGGTTTCCAGGAAGCGCAAACAAGAACTTGCGTTCGCCCTGCGTGTCTGGCACGGGTATGCTCGCAAACGTCGTCGGCTTCCCGGGCTTCATGGATACGCGACCAAAGTGGATCGTGCCGTCGAACCGTCGCTCGATGACGGGTTTGAGGAGGTCGCTGGAGCCCATGGACGTGCCGCCCGTGGTGAGGAGCAAGTCGGCTTCTTGGAGTCCTTTGGTGATGGCTTGGACGTGTGCGCCGACGCTAGGATATTTTCGATCAATCGTGTGGTCTCTAGGAGAAGAAAAGTATTGGCCTCACTCGTCGGATACTATCCCGAGGTCGACGACCGTGTATCCCATCCATTCGAGTGTTGCTTGCAACGAGGGGCGGTTGGTATCGTATATCCCACCCCACCCATCACTGGGAAGTGGATTTGGAGACTGCAGATCCAAAATTTCGTTACCCGTGCTCAAAAGGGCTACGACGGGTTTTCGTCGGACCTTGACCTATACGCATGTCGTCTCATCGTTCAACAGGAACGAACAAGGTACAACCCGACTGACCTCTTTTCGTCCGACAAACGCCAGTGTACCGATCTCGCCTCCCAAGCTCGTGATCACGTCGTCTTTCTGTAACACCAGATCTCCCGTGCGTACGTCCGAACCGGCGAGTCTCACATTTTCCCCCGTGGGGACTTGTACGAGCGTCTTTACCTGACTCTCTTCGAGATCACCGTTGGCGTCTTTGACGGTTGACACGAGCTCCGTGTCTTCTACCATGATCACGGTGTCTGTCCCAGCGGGGAGCGGCCCCCCCGTGTTGACGCGAAATATAGACCCTTGTGGGACATCCTCTGCAGGCGCATGCGTTTTCCATGTCAATACATTGTAGATCCCAGGCGGGTCAGAAGCTGTCAGCTTAGAACGTCAAACCGACAATTGAAGTGGGGGTCGCAGCCATCTCACATCGGAGTGCATAGCCATCAACATTGGTGGTTTGCGAAGATGGTACGTTCTGTGGGGCGTATACGTCTTCGACGAGTACGTGTCCCGCCAGGGCTGGGGTGACCTGTACAATGCGTTAGCCTGTATGATACGTTTCTCTAGAGGTGATCACGGACTGAGAGCTCGACAGGCCCTAAAGGTTGTATTTCGGATAAAATGAGCTGGAGCGCTGCTTCGAGGCTGATCTGCGGGTACGGTGATATCCGATGACGACCTGGAACTGTGGACGCGTCTGCGGCACTTGTTTATGTGGAAGATCATGATTACTTACCAGGCGCAGATGGATCATGGGAGAGTGGTGTCCTGGGTTGGGGGGCTTTACGACCCTCGTGATGATGATGATGATGACAGTGATGGTCAGGCGTCGAATCCTGCCCCGACGGGGTGTGACTCGTCCCCAACGCAGTATGTACTTGCTTACCGCTACCTCCCTTGATGAGGTCGATCGCATGTGCAACAACACCATTGGAGAGAAGCACCTCCATGTTCTCCCTCACAGCCTTGACACTCCCGGGGAGTGTCACCACAAGCGTGTTTTTGATCGTCCCTGCGATCGGTCTGGACAATGCCGCGAACGGTGTGTGCTTCACCGACGCAGAGAGCAGGAGATGTATGATCCCCGGCGCATGCCGCTCGATCAGCGGTGATATCGCCTAACAGAAAGAAAGGTCGACACCCCACATCCTCCATTATCCAACGCGGAACTCGGAGAGCGACGGGAACGGTACCTCGGGCGTTCTATCTCTCACACCGAACCCCGTTCCGCCCGTGGTGATGATCCAGTCTATCCCGCCGCGCTCGGACTGGTCCTGGACGGTCTGACGGATCTGCGCTTCATCGTCTGGGAGAAGGGTGGTAGATATGTCTTGATAGCCGTGGCGTTGGAGGATCTGTTGGATTTCAGTGCCAGACAGGTCTTGGCTCTTACCCGAAGATGCGCTGTCGCTGACTTGGTGTCGATTAGCCCCTTGTACACGGCAGGGCAGCGGAGGCAATCCTACCTGTGATGATCAGTACCTTGACGGAGCTCATGAGTGATGGTGGAACTTCAGAAAGGCGTTGGCCACCGAGTGTCCCAATCAAATATCCTAGATCACAAGCTCCTCTAATCTATACAATCCAACACTCAGACTAGCCCGCTCGTCGAGCTGCTTCTGCCGTTTCCTCAACTCCGCTGGACTCTCTTTAGATGTACCCGTCTTTTCCTTGAGCACCTGAGCCTTCATAAATGGCTCCAATGCTCCACGTAGCGGCTCCAGGCTATCTATAAACGTTATCTCGGGTTCTATATAAGAGAGAATTCGGCGCAGTAGGTCGTGTGAGGGCTGGTATTGGAGAAGCGCAACGAACGATGCGTCGAGAAGGGTGTGGAAGAACGTGATGACCTGATAACAGGTCAACGTTGCGATACGTAACAAGTACTGTTGGAATACCTTGGGATACGGGGGAGAATCAGCCTCGCTTGACGGGATCTTCATATTCGTGGCGACCGACTTGAGCAGAGCTTCCACCTCGGTTTCAGTTCCTCCTTGTATCCAAGTCTCCAGGATTCCCAGGATCATGACGAGATCCTGAGCATCGGGTAGGTATTTCCGGATAGCAAGACGCATCTGGGCCGCTGAGAATGGATATGACACACAGGCGAAAATATAGGACCACAGAGGGGGTGCATAACCCTCTGACGCATCAACGTCCATTGTGTTTTCACTCTTGCGTTGTCTGTCAATAAGGACTTTGGCCGACGCCATCAATTCGTCCTCGGAGACGTCCGCAACCGTCGTCAGAGCAAACATTACATTTTCCTGAATAACTCGTAAATATTTAAAGAACCAAACAACAGTAGAATCCTTACCCAGTCACCTCGTTGGCGCAGCATCGTGATAAGGCGACCATTGAGCATGACAGTACTGACGACGGCATTTTCAAGAAGGCAGCGTGTTATGCGAGGGGTGTATGGATATTTGGTCGGTGGCCCAGCCGGAGCCAGGATGATGTTGAAGATTTTCTTGACAAATTCGTAACCGAGAGCGGCCTCTTTCGACTGTTCTGGCCATTAGCGACAAGATCGCATGAGAGACATGTCGTCCTTACGCTATGTGAGTCGACCCACTTCAAGAAAGCTTGCTCGGCCTTTTGTGCATTCTTCTTCCCCAAGAATGCTCGAACATCGGAGATTATCTTGGCTGATTCGCCATCCTCTTCCTCTTGTGATGTCTTGGAGATGAGCCACTCGGACGTCAGAGCCGTTTTTCCGAGCGCAGCGGCGATATTCGACTTGAGTCGTGCGTGCACGGGCACGATGTGTACTGACGAACGCTTAGGGGAAATGTATTTCTCGTGCATTGATGACGGCGACACAGTTAAAAGTACTTGTCCTTCATCGCCGACAGTGAGGCTTAGATGAGGAGAAGGAATTGCGGATGGTACGGGCATCGACTGTGCCGCCAGAAGGACACCATAAGACAGGTCCCATATTTGAAGAGATATCTCTGCGGTCCCTTCCACCGATGCAGCGAGGAATACGAGAGAAGTACCCAAGGATACGACGGACATACAGTCCCTTGTCGATGGGTTCTTGTTTTTGAGCATGGTAAACCGCCGAAGGTGAAGATTTTCGGAAATGGGGGTCGAGACAAGGGATGAATTCAGGGACATGAGTTGATACGTCGCCCATATCCCACGTGAGTCTGTGTATGATGATATACCAATGTGCAATACCGATGGGCATGAAAAGACTCACCAATAAAACTGAGAACCCCTGACGGACTGCAAGTTACATCGGATATGATGGGATCGGTATCGCTGGTTGAGCTTGCGATCGGTATCTCGCATGTTCCGACTGGGGTGATGTCTTCCCCTAACAACGCAAGTCGTACGTGTAAGCTCGTGCTGGCCTGACAGCAAGTGACGGTGACACTGCTACACGAGTCCGTATCATCTTGTATGAAGCTACACGATTTGCGAGGGAAGACGATGGTTTCCAAGTGTTCGCGTTCACCGGGCCAATCTAGCTGGTTTTTTATATCCACCTGTGCGTTCGCAAGGAAGAGACTTCCATTTTTTGAAACGAATAGTAGCGGTACTGTGTCGTGACCGGTACCACATATTCGAACAGGTGGGACATCGACCTAAGATGGTGTCGGCGAACGTCATTGGGTCTCGAGGGTAGGAAGAACGTACAGTTACAGCAGTCTTCTCGCTTGCTACGACGGTTGAACCGGAAATGTTTTGTCGTATCACCCAGATAATGCGCTCAAGATGTACTTTGGGTATGCCCGGGGAATGTTTTAGGAGTGTGTAGCTGATAACCGACCTGTTCCCGTCCTCCGTGACATACAGACTGAAGGCAGGTACCGCGAATTTGACAAGCTTGTCCACGGAATACGAAGCTACAGGATGGAGGTTCTGGAGCTGCACTTGTATCATTAGACTTGCTCGCAAAGCCGGAATAAAATGACTTTTACTGACGTCCCAGACGTGAATGCCGTCTGCTTGTGCAGTTACTGTGGCATAACCGGGAAATTTAGGATTGTGCGTAGTGTATATCGCCTCGAAGTCTCGGATCTTCTGTGCTGAAGCACTGCCAAGATACAGCTGAAATGGTTCGCTGATGATGGTCGAGCTCATCGAGGTCGACGGACTCTGGTTAGGCGTGGGACTCCGCTTGCCAGCTCATTTGCGTCACTACTGAACCTACCTACAACCACCACCGTCCTCAACGTCGGACTCGGACTCACGAGATGGCCGAACCACCAGCAAGACAGGGTGCCCAGCCAGCTCAGCAGGAGGAGAACAGCCCCTTCCGCAAAATCTTCGCCGCAGTCCAGGTATGACATTGCCACGTTTGCACTCAGTCCAGCTCTCATGCTACCTTGTGATAAAGCAAGTGTTTCTGATATGGGCCGTGTCACAACTTGGCGAGTGCAAGAAAACGTGTGCTTTGGTCAAAAACTGAGTCCCATGCAGCGATGAAGTTTTTTGTCCCCACGAAGCCTCAGACACCTCCGTCGACGGTTGTCTCTTCCGGAGGTGAAGCACCCCCCACGGGTCAAGTGAACCCCTTCCTGCTACCACCACAACAAGCATACCTTGCGTGGACACTTGGGCAGCCGCTCTCCATGTATGTGTACATCTCGACATCGCCCAATGGCGACGTGTTTTCGCGTCAGTGGACCTCTGGATGGAGAGAAGACCAGGATAAGGGTCTACCCTCTCGTGTATGGTCAAACATTACGTTCGGAGATTGGGACGACCAGAGGACCGAATATCTTGATGTTACCCTACCCGAGGTATATAGTCACAGTTGTCGTGCGTGTACGCCGTTTCATTCGTTAAATCAGGCGGTTCAACGGAATGCGTCTCTCTGGGCGGATGTCTTCCTGACGAAGGAGGGGGCAAGTCCAGACCCATCGAATCCATCGTTTGACCCCCAGTCCGTACACCACATTCGTAAACGTTGGTTGATTTCTGCGAATCTTCTTATAGAGGTTGTCTCACCTGGTTTGTGACCTAGTTTTGACTAGATATCTGCCTAAGGCAAAGATACGCAAGGTGAAAAACCTTCTGAGCAATTCCGATGATACGCAGGAGCAGGAGGAGGAAGAGGTATTTCCTCGGATCAATTACCTGGTCCATTCTAATTTGCCCTTACAAGATCATTGAGGAAGATGTAGTTTCACATTGGCACAGGGTGCGCTAACCGCCACTAGCTGACTATACAATCAGGGGTTAATATACAGCTCAGAACCTGACATTGGCTCTCGTCTCCGATGGGGCCACCATTGCATTTGACAAACTACCCCCTGTTACATCCGAACGTGAGTATTTATTATTGTAGACCAGCAAAATACTTACGCCGTAATAGATATCCACCTGGTTCCTGGCGCAAGGGATACAACTGGAACGAAAGGATTTTACAAACCAATTGTCTTCGCAAATGATTTCTGGTTACTGCGGTCCCACCTTACGGAGATTAACACCACAACCCCTAACGTTCCATTGCAAATAACGTTCCAGCCAATGTCGTACCTTAAATTTCAACTCTTCGCATCGATGACACATGGCTTCGATGAAGCGATAAAGCAGCAGGGCGGTGGCGCCGGCGCAGAGCTAGATGAGGTCAAGCGGATGTTGCTCGAGACTAATCCATGGTTCCTCGCCTTAACCGGACTTGTTAGTGTCTTACACGTGGTGTGAGTTGAGCCGAGATTGGTGCGAGCTAGCTTGGCTGACCGGCACAGGTTTGAGATGCTCGCATTCAAGTCCGATGTGTCACACTGGCGTCAACGGAAGGAACTCGTGGGGGTATCTGTCCGGTAAGCATGCGGGACATTGTATTGTGCTCACTCCTCTGAATGTATTTATCGATCCCGCAGAACGGTACGTCCCTCGCTTGCGGTCCATGGACTCCCACCAGCGCCACCCATCTCATATACTTCCAGATCATTACCAACGTGTTTGTCCAGACCGTGATTCTCCTGTATCTCATCGACAACAATACAGACACGAGTTGGATGATTCTTCTCGGGTCTGGCATGGGTGTCGTTATCGAAGCTTGGAAGGCAAGTCACGTTACTGCCGATTATCGCACTTGCGTTAACTCCACGAGTTAGATTACCAAAGCGGTTGATATCAGCGTCGTGCCTTCGCCTGCCGGATCGAAGCTCCCCTATATGCTGAGTATCAAGGGTATGATCTCGAACACGCTTTTGATGCTTCGCATGCTAGAAATAACATAATATGATCAGATAAGCACGTTCTCAGCGAGGATGAGAAAAAGACACAAGAGTATGTGCTGGAAATGTTGAAGGGGATCTCTGACGCTGACCGAGGATCTCCTAGATACGACAAGCTTGCATTCCGATATGTATCCTATGTGGCCATCCCGCTGCTCGCGGCATATAGTATCTACTCGCTTGTGTATGAGACACACAGGGGCTGGTACAGCTACATCATCTCGACGCTGACCTCCTTTGTATACATGTTTGGATTTGTGAGTATTTTGGGTGACCTTTCCACATTGACAAGGGTTCCTTAACGACGGTTATAGGCACAATTAATACCCCAGCTCATCATCAATTATAAGCTGAAGGTCCGTCGTTGCTATATATGTCGTTACGGCTTCTTAACGGCGACTCCGGTAGAGCGTAGCTCACATGCCAATGAAAGCCATGATTTATAAAACACTGTCGACCGTGGTGGACGACCTGTTTGCGTAAGGATCCTAACTGTCACCATGCGATCACATGGGCATGGAATTCACGCGTCTATAGGTTTTGTATCAAGATGCCAACTCTCCATCGGCTCGCTTGCTTCCGGGACGACCTTGTGTTCTTGGTATTCTTGTACCAGGTGGGCGGTTATAGTATCTATGGTACGCAGCACCGGTCTAACAGTTGGCCCGTGTGCACTCCCAGCGGTGGATATATCGCATCGATCCCAAACGGGTGAACGAATATGGCCAAGTGATGACTGGAGATGCCGTCAAGGCTGACGGCAACGGAGAGACGAAGAAGGACAAGTAACCAAAACAACATCCAATCGGAACGGCGGCGTGTTACAGAAGGCCTTGCGGCGGTTGCCTTTTTGCACCCGTAGTTCGGATTCTTCAGTCGCATTATCTCCCGTACCTGTGCCTTGGTGTTATTGGATATACTTATTGTAGGGCGATGTTTCTTCTACCCCCACCAGTCAATATAGAGACCGGTGCTTGTTTGAAAAGGGAAAAGGTGGAAAACTGCGGCCAATTGTCTAGTTTGGCCGCGGATCTGCGAATTGAGGGCGAAGGTGTGACCGTGGGAAAACAAGACCATCATATATCCTTTTTTGGCATTCGAAACAAGCATGCACACGGCACCGGCAATATTCATCTAATCCGCTGTGGAACTCGTCTACACCGCTAAACGCTGGTTTGTCCCATCTTTCGTTTTTCCCTCCACCAGCGCAACCGTCGCAAATGGCGGAGATGCACCAGATCCAGCCCTCAAGGGCCTGCAAATGCCTCAACGTTCGCATATGGCCCCAGCTTCACCAAGGGAACCCCCCCGATTTTCTCATAGCTGCCGCTGGTGACTCCGAGTACACTTTGACGTACGTCGGCGACAAGGGCGTCTCCATCGTAGGTCGCAATGAAAACTTCTTTCTTTTTCAACCGATCGTTTCTTTTTCTCTCTCTTCAGGCTCATCCACAAGTTACAATGAGGACGAGGAAAATAGGTCCCCTCATCGCCGACTCGGCTCGATGTATCCGACTTACGACCCTCACCTGTCTACTTTGTCAGACCGTGGCATATCGTGTCCAGCAGCTTGTGGCATCTGATGTGGATATCCAGGAAGGCCCGTTGCTCCCCTCTCCTGACTGGGTGGAACAGGATACCCTCCTGAGCAGTTGTGGGTGGATTGAAGTGCACAAAGACTGCCTCGTGAGTACTCGACTGATTCCCGTCTTGTCCGGCACTCCGGCCGGAGCAAAATTCACAATTGCTTTGGGGCCCCATTTGTCTTTTTTGTCATTTGGTCGTGGGTGACCGTTGGAGTTCTGCTTTGTCCGCCCGGCACAGCACGTCTTTCTCGGAGGCCACCCGTTATTTTGTGATGTTGACTTGTCATTCGGTTTAGCTTGCCGAGGACATTACGCGACTGTTGTCGTCGTCTACGTATTCGTCTACCTTTGGCATCGCTTTACCTCAGAATGCGGCCACAACGGAGACGCCGACACAGCCGGCCCAGGAGAGTCATCAAGAGTCTTGTGCGCAAACGAGTACCCCTGTTGGACCTTTCTTGTACAACTTGAAGCCACTCCTCCCTCCAGCACCTTTCGTGCCCTCCCATCCCGTTTTTGCGCATCTATCGTCGATCGCTGCAAAGGCTTCCGAGCATCTCAGATCGTTGGCCGAGGAGCAAATAGCGGCGATCGTTCGAGATAAATTAGCGGAACTGGAAAAGGCGGATGACGTGCTGCGACATGACGTAGAAGAACTTTGGCGGAATTTCGTTGGGACTTTAGGTGAAGTGGAGAAGCAAATAGGACCCAAAGCCGGTGAGACGAGACGGCGGGACAGCTCACGCGGTCTTTCGTTGTCCACGTCAACGCCTATGGTCTCCGTTCGGAATTTCGTGCCGACCCCGAGCGCAGCGCCGAGAATGCTGTCTCCGTCATCCTCACGTTCCCGGGTTTCCTCACTTTCAGCATCATTAGCAACCTCCGCGCTCCACCATGTCCGTAGGGTCCAGGAACCGACTGAAGGCCGCGAACGATCTCCCAGCGGCAGTCCCCGATCACCACCTCCGTACTCGTCTCACCCGTCTTCGCTTGGCTCCGCGGAGGGTTCGATGTCGTCATCACTCGAGTCTTCCCCAAAGTTATCTCCGCGCATGAACAGTGACAGCATCGTGCAACCCTTCAAACGGACCATGGACGAATCGAGGGATACGGCTGTCAGTTTTAGGTACTTCACCATCTTGGAAGCTGATGTTGCTCGTGCACGTCATCGGTCTACTTCTCAGCCGAACACCAGAAGCGAGTGCGCTGAACCGGCTAAAGAGACTGGAGATTCAAACGCCGCGAAAGCAACCATGTCAACCAAGGGCGCCGAGGAATCTCACGCACATCCGCCAGAGAGCTCTGTCCCGGAGGTAATACCGCCTACCGAGGGGACACCACTGGCACGAAGGAGGAAGGTTAAGTTTGACATCACAGCGGAGGCCGCCACAGGTGAGGGAACGAGCCCGAGGGCCAATGGTGAAACCCGTCAGAACGAGGGTAAGGGCTGTGCGCCTCGTCCTTGTTTGCCGGCAACTGACGACATTCGTAGAGCTGATATTTGACTTTGAGGATGCAAGTAGCGAGCCCGAGTCTTCAGATGCAGCCCCTGCCCTTCCATTCATTGAGAATGCTCAGGCACGACGTCGAGGACGTCAACGCGTTGTTGCGAACGTTGGGGCTTTGCCAGCGTCACTGTCCTCTCTCCGGCCAACGTCACTTCCACCTTATTCTGTCCTTCAATCCAAAGAGACCGAGCAACCTCCGACTAGCGTATCAAATAGTACTACCTCACCTTCAGCGCCGCCCGTTTTGTTATTGCAGGAAACCCCATCCGAATACCCTGAACAACTCGATCCACAAGAAGAAGAGATATTGAAATTGGTCGCTGCCAATACCCCGAGTCATAGAAGCGCGTGGAAACGAAATAGCAAGGCATGGCAACTGTTCGTGAGCAGACGGCGGAACGGCGTCCCTGGGGCCCTGATACCAGAGGAGACTGAGGATGGCTCTGGACGAGCTGCAGACGACACGGATGATGGTGACTGGGGTACTTCCAAGGGTAAGCTTTGCCGGTTGACGTTGGAGATCCTAGGCTCATGAAACACAGACATACGATGGTCTCTAGGAAATGCCGGATTTGCCGCTTCGTTACCCGTCGATATCAGCCCATTATCTCGTCAGAGAGAACCACTGTCACTGGCGTCATATCAGCCCAAGACGTCGCTTTCAGATCGAGTAGGGACAATAGTTCCTACCTTTCCAGACGATCGACGACATACGTCGTCGTCTACCATGCGCAGGGCTTCGTATGCAGAACGAGATCGTTCCAGATCCATAGATCCGGGTGCCCTTGACTTCATTGCAGGGGACGGGGAAGAAGCAGAGGATGACGAGAGCGACGAAGAGCCGAGCAAGGCAAACGTCGCGGACGAAGGACGAGGGAGGCAGCGTGCGTTCAAGATCCTCCAAGCTCGGAGCAGGGTTCCTGAGGCGGGCATGTGGATGAGTCTTGCATGAATCTCGAGTGCTTGCAGTGCTCTTGTGTGTGTTAATGTGGCATAGTGCGTGGCTTGCCGGTGTACACGTTTTTCCTTTTTTCTTTTTGATTTCATTACATTATTCTATCAGTAATACCGTAGCTTTGCTTCATGTAGCATCGTCGTTGCAATTGTTGAGTACTACCCGTGCATGCTCATATTATATTATGCAGTTTGGTTTCGAGGCTCGGTTTCATTTGTCACGGTAAACCAATTCGGGTTGCCAGAGTAACGAACGGTATGTAAGCGCTTGATTATTTGTCTCTTCCTTTGTTGATCTGACTGGGAATACGAGTGAGTATCAATGAAGTTTTTCACTCGAACAGTTTGGGCAAGTTGGGAACCGACTCCCTTGCCAATGGGTAGTGCCAGGATTCTTTGTCCAGGATGATCCAAGCCAAGAGTATGATACCAGAAAGGTACGCAGCCTGAGTGTACCATATAAACCCACACCACCTGTGTTCAACTGGATGGGTCGTTCAACGAACTTTCTTACTAGGCTGTGAGTTCATGTCGTACATCCGGGTCCGTGACTAACCTGGCCAATGGACTGAGAGCCGTATATTCTAGATGAAAGTCCCGAGCGGTGGACAACATTCGCTTCCAAGATCAAGGCGCTCAATGAGAACGCAGCACCAGGCGTTCAATACAAGACCTTCTTTCTAGGCAGACACGGAGAGGCTTATCGTGCGTACTCACACGCGTGCCGCCTCTGCGCATCTCTCGTTTCATGGTCTTTCTAGATCACCAGTGTGGGTAAGGAGAGGTATGGGTTAAACGTGGGTCGTCATATCGCGTCATTTATCAGCATATCTCTAAAGACGCGCGTGCGTGGCATTGGCTCTCCAGGAATGGAAGAAGTGAGTTTTTTTAATATACCGACGCAATCTCTTGTTCGATATCGGATCAGATACCGGGCGATGCGAAACGGTGATGGAGATATCGTCTGGGGACGTGAGTGACGCATTTTATTTAGGATAACCTAAGCTGACCTCCGAGTCACAGCCGATCCACGGCTCACGGAATTGGGCGAACAGCAGGCCAGAAATGCCCATTTGGCGTGGAAGGAAGAGCTGCGCTTCGGCGTTCTCGTTCCAGGAAAGTTTTACACCAGTCCGCTGATGCGTGCGATACAGACAAACAAACTCGCGTTTAATGGTTCGACCTTTCCCGGTATCGAGGTGACCATCTTTGACGATCCCGTCTCCTTATAAACGTCTCATGCTGTTGCACACACTCATAGAACGTTCGTGAATACCATGGCATCCCATACCCCTGATAAACGACGGTCACGCTCGGAAATACACGAGGAATTCCCAAAGTACCACTTTGAGGATGATTTCACGGAAGAAGATGTGCTCTGGAAGTTAAAGTATCGAGAGGTACACGGGGACGTTGTCGAGCGAGGCAGGAGAGCGTTGGATGCAATATTTGACAAAGACGAAGAGCAAGGTGGGCACCGATTTTACGTTTACCCGGTATCGGAAATTGATGGTCATCACAGTCATATCTATCACATCGCACGGTGGACTCCTCGATGCCCTCTTGAGCTTTGTAAAGCACCGCGGTTGGAGCCTCCTCGCAGGAGGCAAGTCTCAATGGTTGCCAATTTTCGTGCAGATGGATTGATTGGTCTGTTCATTGACAGGGGTCATACCGGTGGTAATCAAGGGATCTATCACAGGAGAGGAACTGCGCAATTTGGAAACTTATCGATACCAGATAGTGTATTGTCGTTTTCGTTCCGTCAGGGGACAATACTTTATGACGGGCTCCACATTGTTCTCTCGTGGTTGCTCTCGCTCGGTGTATCGGTAATCTTTGCATTCGCTCCTTTCCGATAGTTGTGATAACGTCTGGGTCAGGTGTGCGAGAAGTTGTCCAAGTTGGCAAACGTTGGTAGGGAAATTAAATGTGCACCATTGTTGCACGAGGCTCAGGGATGGCTGGAACCATCGAGGCTGTGGACCATCATCACAACTGACCTTACATAGAACAAGGAACGCAAAGAACCGAGAGAAGATCGTATCACGTTTGTGGTGGAGCACGCGGAATGGGTTACAACGTACCCACGGCTCTATAAGGATGCCGAGCGCCTTTTCCTACATGAAGGCTGTGAGAAATCGTTCCTCGTCAATATTAATCTTGCATGCTTGCTGTGATAGTCGTATATGTATGTTTCTTCTCTTGAAGAGAATGCCGATCATTTTCAAGGGCGGACCTACCGTAGATCAGATCAATATGGGTCATGGGTGTGCTAGAATCCCGTTTATAGCGATGTTGGGGCTACGCCCAGTGCACGCTGTGCAGGGATCCTGTGCTCGAGTCACTTATCTAATCTGTCCGTACGCTCCGGGTCTGCTTTGCAAGCTAATGGTTCCGTAACCTGTCGTTGACGTGCTACTCGCGCCCATGTATGACTATACATAAATATGGTGGATATTAGTGGGACGTACCTTGGAATTGGATGGATGTACCCCTATCTATTTTGGCGAACATCTTGATAGGGAAAGACGGTTTTTGGATCGGATCATTGACAAATGGCTAAGACAGCAGAGCGCAGCGCTGCCGCAGGGAGATGAATGACCTGGATAAATCCTGCCCTGTCAAGCTACAGCAATGAAAAGGTACGAATGAACACCAACCTCATTTCCACAACCCATACTTGTAGAATACCAGCGTGACAGCACACAGGATTAAGTATCATGAAATCCAGCGATGTGTGCGCAGGGTCGCCACATATGTGCCAGTGGGACAGAGCACTTTGGCAATCGGGCCATTATAACAACGGAAAGGAAAGTGGAGCCTCAAGCGGTGGAAAAGATTGAGATCCATGTTGGCATGTGGGCCAAGGGTTGTGCTAGGGGCCGCCCAGCGGTGGGTTTGATGATTCCCTTCTATCGCCCGGTGCGAGCGGCCAGTGCAGAGTCTCTTCCGATCAGGTCTCCACCACGGGCACAACGAGGTCGTCTACTTTCCTATGATCAGAAATGAGTGTAACACGCCGGAGCATTCGCCCTGCTTCGGGCATGCTGCCAGTGAGACCGTTCGCCTTTTTACATCAAGTTTGGCTAGTCGTTGTCAGGGTTGGTTCAGGGCCATCCTCGTGCGCGGCTGCTCGTGATTTCCCTGGATAACAGTCTTTTGTACAAGGACGCGTGACAGTGACGGTCAACAACTTCCCACACACCCACCATCATGTTGGTCCATAAAATCAACCACTAAGTTCTCCAGCACATTGGCATTGTGCATCAAGAAATCAACTTGTAATGCCCAAGAAAAAATTATATCCACAGTATAGCACTCACTAATGTAACCTCGTCCGTTGCTCCGACTTCATCTTTCTCACTGCCCATATGGGAAAGTTGCCTGCATTCCGGTTCTCCCAGCGTCAAGTTAGCCTTGATCGCGGCCTCGAGGTCGGGAGTCGGGTCAGGGTACATCTGAGCCGTCATATTGACCTGTTTCTGGTAAGCACAGCACAGCTAAGAAAGGATCAGTCAGTGGAACGACGCGCCAGACCAGCGAAACCAACGCACAGTCCCAGGGTCCAGATTCACCACATACTAGTAGTTGCCCACGCCCTCGTTACGACCCGGTAACACGCGGACCCAGTCGAATACCTTGGTAAACATGGCGCTTATCTGGGGAAGGTCGTATATACCGTTACGACGGTAGAATCCCTCGGGGCACTTGTGCAACTCAAAGAATCTCCGCGCGTCATCCAACGCAAGGTTGAGTGTCGTATTCGCTGTCTGATTGCTTACGAGGAAGGCGAGGGGGAAAGCTGTTTCGACATAGGCAGTTAGGAAGCGGGGGGTATCGAATGAAAGGGTCGGGTTGCGTGCGATTGAGTCGTTGATGCGGAGTGCCTCGTCCAGGGCTGCGGATTCGACGGTGATGAAGCCATCCCCGACGAGGTTGGCGGCATATACGAGCTATGAAAGGTACCTTCAAAATTGCCGTGGATGATAAGCCCGGGAGTGAATTCATCGTCTGCAGTCGTGTTTACATCAATGCTTATCAAGTTGGTCAAATGGTTCCCGTCAACAATAAATTCCCGTTTCGCTCCCAATGCCATCCGTCGGTCAGGAGGGAAAGATACACGGAATCCTCTGCATACCGCATAAGTGATAAACAAAGCCGTGAACCATCCCATGTTGAAACCTGCGGGTTTGAGATCGATATATGGACAATGATATCTGTGCCATGATCTGCGTGCATTCTTGGACAGCATTGATGATCTCAGCAGGAGTGGCCACGCCGTTGCGGTTGATATACTTCGCAAAAGAACCATGTTTATGCGTAAATCGCGTCACCGAGATCTCTAATTACTTACCTCGTGAGAAGCCAGCGTATTCAATCCTGGGCAGGGACCGCGAATGTCACCTGGCCGATCAGGCTGATATGGGTGGGCCGCGTCAAACACCAACTTTCCGGACCCTCTTGTCGCGACAAGCCTGCAAGCGAACGATATTCGGGGAAGTTTGCCAGGTGCGGGAACCCCAACGCATATGAGACGAGCGCAGCTAGTGTTGCAAGATTCTGTAACTTCATCCCGAACACGAACAGGGATTGAGGGGAAACAAAACTGATAGAGAGGCCAAACCGACCACCGATGATCTTATGTACTCAAGGAATATCCAAGATTACGATATTTTGGTCAATGGATGCATCAAGCTTCCGACGCGTAGAGAGTATCAAGACAAAGTGTTTCGCCTTGACGTAGACCACTAGCAGTGCAGCTGCGGCGGCGTACTTCATAGTTAATCTAACACCATTTTAGTCGCCTTGGGGGTGACGTTGAGAGCGCTACGATGCCCAGCGGGTGGCAAAAAAGTTCGCGTCTAATCGAGCTCAGTGGCGGCTCGGACAAGGAACGGAATGCACTCACCCGCAATGATCAATTATTAGCAACACATTTATTACAGCTCAGGGTTTTCGCCACGTTTTACCTGCGGCTTCTTGACTGGGGTCTGGATGTTTTGTTAATTGACTCACGGTATAATTCGACCCACGCACTGGCCAAGCCCGCCGCGAAGGAAAGTCGGATACTGCGACAAAACAACATGTGAACAGGCAAATGTCAGGAGAAATTTGCCCGCCGACTTCCGAACCATGTGCAACTACCTGGAATATATTTAACCCAAGATGGGGACTGGGTCACCTGATGTTTATGCTTGCGGGCTGTTACTGTAGAAGAGTAGAATTTCTAGAAATGACTGACAACAGTTCAACCTGAGTGGCAGTTCACTGGCAAGTTGGCCAACCGAGTCGTGATTCGGAGCAACGTGTGTTTCCCACCAATCGCGAATCGGCCCTGAATCCGATCACACGCGTGACCTGCCAGACTGACACGGAACGTTCAAGTTGCTGCTCCACTCCACCTGTCATCGTATCTCGTAATTGAACTTGATGTCTAGCGTGCAAAGTAAGCAGGAAGTCCTTATAGTGCTGTGACAGTCATTGGTTTTGAAAGTCGTGCGTGTAGTTGACCCGAAACCTATGCGAGAAATTCATACTGAGGAACCTACGAAGTTTCTCGTCCCCAGACGGTCAACACATGATACAAGTTTCCCTAGACGGCGCGATCCAATTGCGGGTATCAGATGGTCAGAGAGTGGGTTCATTCATGTCAATGCCGGACGTGAACGCCTGCACTATCTCAAGAGACGGGAGATGATTTATTGCTGGGCATGATTACCAAGTAACCATATGGGATGTAGCACTGGCAACCCAGAACAAAATATGTGAACACAAACGCTCACAGGATTCACGGGTTTCCAGTGCAAGGTATTCTCCGTTATCCCTTTGGGTGGTATTTCGACTGAATGTACTATTACAGAAGAACGCAAGCATCATACTTCACAGCGGTGGACGTCTCGCTGGATTCATCCAGGGCTGCTATTGGTGACAGTACGGGGTCGGTCGTTCTGTTAAACATCCCCACTGGAGAACGAATTGCAGTTTGCAGTTGCGATCATGATCTGTACCTTGACTCTTTGCGATTCTCTCCTGCGGGTGACTACCTCGCTGTCGGCACGGCAGGCAAAGTAACTGATGGTCATGTCATTACGCCTTCCACTCTTCACATATGGGATATCTCCTCCAATGATCAATTGACTCCGTGCCTGGAGGTCCCCCTCGGCTCCTTCGATAGAGAAGTTTCCCAGGACGAGCGCCCCATAGTCGTCAACTGGTTGATCAGTGGACAGCAAGTCTTGGTTGGATCCCACCGATCCCTAGTGGTCGTCGATGTGATGACCAAATCAACGGAGAGCAAGGACATCCCTGCTTTCCAGACTCTTTCAAATGATGGCAAATTCATCTTGAGCGCAGCCGCTCCCAGGAAATCAGCGTTGGGTGCATACTTTTGGGACCCCATGACATTCTCGGAAGCCGGCTTCAATATCCCTCGTCATCTCCCGCTCGCTGTTTCATCCGATAGTACGCTTCTTGCAACTCTGCCGTTGAGCAACGACTCGGATGGCTCGAATGTAATTTTTATTTGGACCATGTACTGACAAACTCGATATATTTGTTAGCTATTCGCATTGTCGACAATGTATCCCCAGCATCATGAGGGGATGTCGTCAGCCAATCCGAGTTTTCTACTAGTAGGCACGGTATCGGAGAACCTCCGGGTACCTGAAGTTGGAATCGGGGTGGACATCTGGGAATTTCTTTGCTTCGGCCGACACGACCTTTGCACCCCACAGCGTTCTTTACGAGCCGGACGTATTCTTCCTCGCCATCCAGATGAGAAGGAAACCCAGAAGATGCGCGTTCTACGTAGTCGAGCGCACTAGTTAGTACTAGCAACCGCATGCTGTCGGCGTGATATCCATCGGGTAGGTTCGGGCGAGCCACCGGTGTTATTCCAGGTCTATCAAAAGGACCTATTCGGGACACATCACCGAGGATGGCCGCTTTACTTAGCCACTCGTATTGCACGGGGGTATTTCTCTCTATCTAAAGGATCTACGATCTACACGCTAGTCTCCTCACTGGGTCTGCTAGACCACAAAGTTGGATAGAAGACAGTCCTTAACCTACTAGGTTGCGAGATCCATGAGCATGCAACACTACACTGTTCGTGCGATCGATTTCGAGTCCTGACGCAGACCAACTAATGACCCACTGACGTCTCCTCTGCACCAGACCCTACGCGGACTCTTCCTTCAAGACGATCCAGAATCAGAAGTGAACTTGAACGCTGTGCGTATACCACCTCATTTAGTACACGGTTGTGGACGATGCTATTCATCGTCGATCTGATCTACCCGCTCTCGCCACCGCAGGCCGTGAGCATCGTCCGAGTCCTGTCGAGGGCGTTGAAAGAACTCGATTCTGCTCTAGATCCCTCCTCGTTTTGGGCTCAAGGACGACAGTGACGATCGCTGGGTCAAATTCCAAGGGGAGATCGAACGACTCAATGCAAGTGCGCCATCGGGGACACAGTACAAGGTCATCTTTCTAGGAAGGCATGGCGAGGGATACCGTACGTCCCTTGCCCGAATTTTCGTGTGCTTTGGTCACAATACATAATTGCCGTCAGATAACGTCGCGATGGACAAATACACAACCGAGGCACGTCGCATCACGCCGCTCAATGTCGAGGAGGATTTTCCGCTAACGCGATTCCTCAGGAATGGTCAAGGCAAGCTTGATCATGGGTCGGCCGTACAGCGTTCTCATTTTCATGATACTACACCAGCTGGGCGAGACTCAACGGCGACGGAGAACTTGTGTGGGGGCGTAAGTAGCACCGCACGAGCCATGTCTCACATACGAGCCTGAGCCACCGATCACAGCCGATCCTGATCTCACCGAGCTGGGGGTAGAGCAGGCAAGAAATGCCAACCGAACTTGGAAGAAGGAACTCGAGTACAACATCCCTCTTCCGGAGAAACTGTATACCAGCCCCTTGCGCCGTGCAATCAAGACCAACAAGGTCACGTTCGAGGGTCTCCTTAGGCCGGGCCTTAATACCACCATCGTAGAGGTAGGTCGCTCATTAAGATCGGACTGACACTTACGCTCAGCCTGTAACCCCAGAATATCCGCGAAAAAAACTGCGTGTCGACATGCGACAAGAGACGCAAAAAGTCGGAGATCGCGAGTGACTTTCCTGATTACCCATTCGAGGACGGGTTTCCTGAAGAGGACGAAACATGGGATCCCGACGTGCGAGAAACGATCGAACAGCTTGCTATCCGTGCCAAGAAAGTACTGGACATGATATTTGACAATGATGAAGAGCAATGTATGTCCGGAACGATCTCAGGGTCGTTGCATACAGAAGGATGACTGTTCCAGTTATATCCATCACGTCGCACCATGCATTCATCGACGCTTTTTTACGCGTCTGTGAACACCGTCCTTGGGCACCCCCTACTGGAGGCGAGTACTTGTAAGCGCTAGTCTGGGTGGAAGTACTGACCTGTCACCTGTCTACTAGGTGTTGTGCCAGTGGTCCTGAAAGCTGAGCAACAATCGTTGAATTGAAAGCAGGTTACAATGCATATCCGTACACTCTAAGCCATCGATGGAATGGTATGTACGACGAAATTACTACACTCATTGTACTAGTAGAAGAAAGTGACATCGAAAAGAAGTCGTTGCAACATTCAATACTCCCAAAGTGACTGATCAAAGTTGGCCTGGTTGCCTCTTGCCGTACGTTCCACTGAACTTGAACTCTCCGCCGTCATCCCAGTGAATCTTGACATACGAGCCAGTGAGGTACAGGTCGGCGTACCTGTCGGTAATCAGTGTGAGAAATAGTGATGCGGCGACAACTGACCTGACAGAAGCTCGGATCTGTCCGAGCAGGTTATTGAATTCGGCGACGGGCATCTTGTGCGTCTTGAAGTTGGGAGGACCGCCTAGCCGCAAGAGAGTCCTAAAGACAAGCGGATCGGTACACACGCCGTCATAGGCCCACTTGGTAGTACCAGTCTTGCACGAGGGCTTCCACTGGGACATTATGGCACAACGCGTCAGACGTCATCATCTCCCCAAATGTGGACGACTTACTCCCATCTGCTTCGTGATCCCGCTGTTGGCAACCTTGCGAAGTTTCTCGACAGCGGCTGCGAGTTTCTCTGGCGTCATCGTCTTTGGCACCGGACCCGCTTGGGGGGCAGACTCGAGGTTTCCTTCGAGATCCCTCGCGTACTCCGCGAGCTTGACCAACTTGCGGCGCACATCGTCATCATCGTCCAAAATTGGGTACGTGTCTGGCTGGGCGAGGATCGCTTTTACGAGCGATTGCGCGTCGCTATGGGCAGTGTGCGATTTTTTGGAACTGGACGGGCCATCAATGGAGTTGGTGGCTTTGCGTTTCGTTGCCACCATGATGTCATGTGGGAGTGTTCGCACGAGAGATGGAAAAGCAGTGGTGTTGGCTCCACGCGACTCGGACGCGTTTATAGTGTGACAGAGCGCGTCGTCACGCGTCACGCATCCATTGGTACAACGTTGCCTAGGCCGCGAGAGAGCACGCCATTGTCTACGGTATGTCCAGAGGACTGCTGGCCCACGGAGAATCGATCAGGGTCAAGCCAATCCACTTTGCATCACTGCCATTCAAGAGGAACAGTACTTGTGATGGTAATACTCCTGCAGGGGCGAGTCAGAGTGGATCGGGAACAAGTGCTGAGCCTCGGCTATGCGATTTGTAAATGAAGTCGGATTCACCTCAAGTCATCATGGAGTGAACAAGTTGAAGTGAGTATTAAGACCGTGTTAATGATCAACATTAAGACTCAGAGGCCTCCGCCTTCAATTCTGCGGACGGATATTACTTATCAGGAGACCCCTTCTGCCAGAGTGTCAGGGTTCTAAGTATATTCATGTGCTGATCCGTCTGTTGCCAATCAACGACGCGAAATTCAACGAACTTGAGCATAAATTCTTATTGGTTGACGAACCTCGTTCGGCACCAATGTCAGACCCATCTGCCGGAGTCTAGACCGTATCAGAGAACGCATCAACTTGAGACACTGCCTATTAATTGTCCCGGATACAGCACGCCGCAGTTCAGGCTGAGAAACCGCTGTATGGTGAATCTCAAATGCGAATCCCTTGTCTCACCGGGGCTGAGGGGAAACGGGGACCATGCCAACAAGGCTGAAGAATTACCAAGGAAGTCGACGATAGGGATGGGAGCAGCGTTGCCCTGCAGTGGCAGGATGATTCCGTACGCAGCCTTCCCTTGATGATCTAACTCGAACTGTCTAAAATGGGTTTCTCTGCCATTGTCCACAGCGTGCGCCACGAACAGTGCCAAGATAACGGCGGTGCTTAGCAGCTCATCATGCGCAACGATGAGCGCGGTCGAGCACGGCACACGACGGGTGCTAGCCGACTCGGACGCCCACCAAGGGCAAAACTACGTACTTTTGAATCTACCATTTCACATCTTCACATGAAGAAGTCAATTCTATATTGTAGTGGCGTGGGAAGCCATTCCAAGTAAGGAAATACCCTAAGCCCAGCCCTGTACCCGAACCCTCTGCCCAGCTCTGAATTTAATTTTCGGTTTATTTGGACTGTTTGCTCCTCTATCATCAACCATCATCTTCCCCACTCTTCTTCACACTGTACGTACCCACCGTTCTCGCCGTCGTCCAACACAGCGAGCTCATCGTTTCTCACGTTCTCCAGCAGTACATCCCCTCTTCCACTATACACAGTAAGTCTATCAGCGCGTCCTCGACGCGTCTATACCGCGTTTCTCAAACTCCGAACACGTTGCTCACCACGCCTCCGTTTGTAGATGCCTGACTCGCGCGAAGACTCCGTCTATCTTGCTAAGCTCGCTGAACAAGCAGAGCGTTATGAAGGCAGGTGTCACCTCTAATTTTAGTCGCGTGCGCCAATGTTAATCATGTGCCACAGAGATGGTCGAGAACATGAAGCGTGTTGCTTCCTCCGACCAGGAGCTCACCGTCGAGGAACGTAACCTCTTGTCCGTCGCATACAAGAACGTCATTGGTGCCCGCCGTGCATCCTGGCGCATCGTATCGTCGATCGAACAGAAGGAGGAATCCAAGGGCAACGAGGCTCAGGTTGCCATGATCAAGAGTTACAGAGAGAAGATTGAGAGTGAGCTCGCTAAAATCTGCGAAGACATTCTCGACGTCCTCGACAAGCACCTTATCCCTTCGGCTGCTTCTGGCGAGTCCAAGGTATTCTACCATAAGATGTACGTTGTCTCTTGTCTCGCCCTCGTCAAAATTTGACGGGATCGTTTAGGATGGGTGACTACCACCGTTATCTCGCCGAGTTCGCAACCGGCGACAAGCGCAAGGACAGCGCCGACAAGTCTCTGGCTGCGTACAAGGATGCTTCCGACGTTGCTGTCACCGAACTCCCACCGACACACCCCATCCGTCTTGGTCTCGCGTTGAACTTCTCGGTGTTCTACTACGAGATACTCAACAGTCCCGACCGTGCATGTCACCTTGCCAAGCAGGCGTTCGATGATGCTATTGCTGAGCTTGACACCCTTTCGGAGGAGAGCTACAAGGACTCGACGCTCATCATGCAACTACTACGGGACAACCTTACTCTCTGGACATCAGACATGCAAGACGCTGGTACGTTTATATTCAATGCTTACGTTGAAACTTTACTAAGCCCCTCTACAGAGAAGGGAGACTCGACAGATGTTGCCGATGCTCATGCCGACGAGTAAACGGTTGTACTTTACATCTCGTTTTTCCCCCTCCCCGCCGTAGTCTAGGACGCATGGCTGCTGACTGATATTCGTCGGGTGGTTCCATCATCACATCATTTGCATTGTCTCACCTGTCGCATCTTTTTTCCTCCTTTCATTTCTTTTATTATACCGTAGTATGCTGCGGTGGCTAGTTGTCTCTGGTGTCATAGAGGCGAATGGAAGAAGTTTGAACTGAACGGCACAGAATGTGTGATAGATGTGAGACGTGCACCGTGTGTGTGGACTGAGCAAATATAGCACTTCCTCGCCATCAATGTTGGCGATGTTACCGGAATGCTCAGCTTTTTACCATGACAAGGAATGCACTAACAATCCTGGGTCTGCTTACTTTGTCTATAGCGTACACGCTTTTTCGTGCTGCATCTGACGTCCCACGTCTAATATCACCCCAAGGATGTCGGATGTCATGGATGTCGCCTTCCTATCTACTCCAGTCAGAATTCAACACCTCTTGGACACCCCTCACCAGCCGATACTCACTCTGGCTATACCGTGAAGTTGGGTGGGAGCCTAACCAGGTGAGGTTCTGGTGTCCAAAGGTGAATTTGAACGCGCCAATAGCTAATGGGTTATTCCGAATGAGGTAGGCAATGGGTCTGCCCGTCCTGTTCATACCGGGAAATGCGGGTTCATCGCACCAGGTGCGCTCAATAGCGTCGTCTGCGGCTAGACAATACTTCTCGTCGCCATTCGTCGTGTCACACGAATTCACAGGCCGAGGGGCGAAACCCATTGATTTCTACGCCGGTATGCTCCTTCTGCTTCGCTTGACCTCTTGGCTGCGTGTTACATCTAACACGACGATATTGCAGTGGAGTTTAACGAGGATCTCTCCGCATTCCATGGTTCCACGCTCGATTCTCAGATTGCCTATACGTCTGCGGCGGTGGAGTATATTCTGTCTCGCTACCGCCCCAATACCCAAATCATTGTTATGGGCCATTCCATGGGTGGTATCGTAGGCACTGCTCTTCTCCCCTCCGGAAACATTACGGCGCTCATCACCATGTCTACCCCACATACGCTCCCACCAGCTCGTTTCGACGCGCGAATCGAGGAGATTTACGAACGCAATCGAAAAGCATTGCGCGAAGACGAGACGCCGATCCTGTCCATCTGCGGAGGCGCGACGGATATGATGATCCCTTCCGAGTCGTGCATTTTGCCAGAGGACTCGAACGATGCGGGTGTCTATCGACGAACGGTGTTCACCTCTGCGCTCGAAGGCGCGTGGACGGGGGTTGGACACCGCGAGATGGTGTGGTGCCATCAGGTGCGGTGGCGTGTCGCTCGGGCTGCGCTGGAACTTGGAGTCGCACGAACAGTAGAAGCGCGCGCGCGCGTACTGGATCGGTGGTTGAGGGACGGGAGTTTGTTGCCGCCGGGTGGTGATTCCGTCCGAGACCTGAGCCTCAAGGAGGGAGAATACGAGGCACTCTCCAAGGATTCGCACCTCGTTCTCGATCGTCCCCTGGGGAAGCGGACCTACCTCTTGCCTATACCGAACGCCGGGGATGAGGATGAGGGGAATAGTTGGACGTTTGTCTTGTATGTTTCTCGGGGGAGTGTTTCGAAGATGTCCCCACATCATGCTCCCAACTTGCGTGTGTCTGTTCACCATTGCGCGGAACGTTTCACGGATGCAACCGTTTTATGCGACTCCCTTGCACCAGCTTCGCTGAAACTCCTTCCAACCCCGATTCCTGGTAAACCGTTTCCAGTACCGGACGAAGGCACAGACGAGAGTGAGGGCATAGTATTTTTCGAGGCAGAACTTCCACATGGGGCGGATGGCTGGGTAGGGGTCACTGTCGATGCCGGTGACGATGGTCTTGGTTGGGTTGCAGGAGGGTTTGACCAACCACGCAATGTCAAGAGTGAGCTCAGCCTCTGGGGTGGGTGGATATTTTTTTTCTCTGCAAAGATGACGAGGCTGATGCCCCTTTTCAGGCTTGCTTTTTGGTGGTGCCAGGATATCATTGCCTTGGTCTGGCAATGTAGGTTGGAGGACGCATGTTAGTCTTTCACGCCTCCCAGCTACTGCACTCCTGGTGTATCGACTCGTCCCTAAAATGGCGGAATATTCACCGTGTGCAGGTAAGCGCGTTCTGAAGCAGCTTTCGATGAGGATTCACGCTGATACGCAGTTAAAGCACCTCTGTTTTCTCCGCTGCTCGTCCACACTTCACAAGTCGCCGAACTACACTATTATCGTCTTGCCCCCAGCCAACCCATTTTCCTTCATACGCATTCTTCTGCTCCTTACATCCCTCCTCTACACCCCGCCGCAACTCACGGGTTAAATCTCACAATCCATTCTTCCGGACCTAGTTGTCAAGATGTCACAGATGTACACCTTTCAGTCGACTGGTGGGCTTCGGTGGGTAGAATTGGCACGCGGTATCCTACGACGTTACTCAGCTGGGGTGTTGGGATCGTCTCGCTGCTTTTGTTCCATTTCTGGAGCGTAGACGGTCAGCAGCTGAGCGTCAGCAAGTCGTTGGGTGTGTTCGTGAGGCGCCGGATGCCTACGTTAATGGCGGTCGCTGGGGTGATCGCGTTGCTCCCGTTGGGTCCCGATGATTACCTTGGCATTGGGGACGAGCTAGGAGTGTTGCGCGCAGTATTGGCGGTGCTTTTGGTCGGTATGGCAGCCGGAATGGTTTGCGTCAGTTGGTGGCTACTAGTAATCCTCATGTGGCCGCTCAGGTTGCTGGGGAGAAGATCTATCCAAAGGTATGGTATGACGACTAATGCTTCCACCTCCGAGCTGACGATTGACGAGCAGGAAACCGGAAGAGATCGGTTTGCGACGGAGCACGGTTATTTCCATAGTCCTGGTGCTAGCGCTCATATTCCTGCTGGTGCCATGGCAGGTGGCCTTCCTTGGATGCTGGATCATCCAGCTTTTAAACTGTAATGCGACCTCTCGACCCAAGTCATATCCGGGTTCTGTCCCGACGTTAGCAAGTACACCTACGAGTTCCACACCCTCGTGTGAACGGGATGACAGGATATCTGACGGAGACGATTTGCGAGCTGATCGCTCGAGCCCGTCTCCCAGCCGATCGCCCAGCATGCTCAAACCCACGTTTGCGAATGCGTACAATCAAAACACGCATATATTATTATTGATGACGTGGCTCCTTCCCCTGGTTACGCCTGTCTTGGCGGTATGGGTACGAACGATCCAGACAGCGGGGTACACGACGCCGTTCAACGGCGATCACAACGTGTTCAAAGTTGCCCCGGTGTTGGTGCTCGTGGATCTCTTGGGACGTGGACGGCCGCTTGACACGATGTGCGTGTGCTCTCTTCCTTTCCATCTTGTGATTCTGAATCGTGATTGTGGGTTGGTTGTGCTACAGGGCGGCATGGAGATTTCCAGCGCGATGGGGATGGCTTGTTGTGACTGTGGTCGCTTTTTTGGTGGGCGGACGGAGGGCGTATGTGGTGTATGATGCGGCTGGTGTTCAGGTGGCGATCCTGTTGCTTTGCCAGATGAAGGCGTGGTTTTTTGGATGATTCACGATGTGTCGTGTGATGTACGGCACTCCAATGAATATTCTCTCTTATCTTGAAGGAACCATGCAAAGGGTGCGGAGGTCGTGCTGACGTGGTAAAGGCCTGAGAGAACACGATCGCGTCCGAACTTTAATGTGCGTTTATAATTAGCAAAGTTCATGTCTGCAACGACAGTCTGCAGGCGGTGGCACCTCCGCGGGCTTGTGATGTTTGGTCTTGTTGAATTCCGGGGCTCTTGGTAAACAGTAACAAATGTCGTAAACCGCGAGCCAAGTTCAAACAGATGCCGATGCCTCTTGACCACGTTCAACCGTTGTAAACTTGAGATAGCTCTCACCAAGATATTCACTCGTTCCGGTGCCATTTCGCCCCGGACCGGTAATCACCACGTGATACAAGTGAGGCTCGCTGCATTTAGTAGGCCTACACGTTTTGACCGCTTTCTCGCATTGATTTTGTCATGCTCTCAGGCTTATGAACTTCCGGTGAACTATATCGCAGACCTAAATCGACCGCTGACCGTTCGCCGAGGCCTTCCACGTATACCTTGTCTCTTCCAAGAAGGTGTCGTCCATTTTGTCCGTGCTATCGGTTCAATTAATGGTACAACTATGCCCTCGGACAGCCCGCCGTAATAGCCCCGAGTAACGAGATGAACTCTCCATTCGACGACCCACCAGCGCTTTCAACTTCGCCTTCCTCGTTCAGAGGTGTATCTCCCTCAAGACAGAGAGGCGACCGAGACACGGTCAGCCTGTGCGATTCTATCGAGCATACCTTGCGTCCCCGCAGTTCCCCGACGCTAACACGCTCCTTTGACCCAAATGACCCTGATGCCCGCGAACGACAACGGGCCATGGACGTAGATATGGCGCTGCATCTCTCCCGCGCGCGGAGGGAGACCATCGTGCACCCTACCTCTCCCTTTGATGGTCCTCGAACAGGCCCCGAGCCTCCGTTCGAATCATTCTCCGCTGTCGAGCGACACGACTTCCAGTTGGCGCGCGGGGAGGAACCACATGTACTTGACCACGACATCATTCCCGGCGGTCATGTCATTGCACCAGGTTCGGCTGTGGCCCAGGATCCCTCCCTCCTTGTTTCCATCGAAGGCCAGTATTCGCTACCGATCCATCCCGATCCGTCGTCGTCTATACCAGGCCTGCCGAGATATCAACTCAGTTCTCCTCGGTCTGTGTTCGACTTTGCGCCTCTCGAGGGCTTTGCTGCAGAAGAGAAGGAGAGCTTGGGTCTTACACCCAGCGGTCCCCCAATGATGAGGATTCGGCATCCGAAAGAACGGAGGGATGAGGGACAACAGTCAACGTCGTCTCCACTGACTGGAAGTGGGGTATTCGATCTATCTGGAGGGGCAACTGCTATGCCTAAGCGCCCAGGTGCTCGTCAACGTAAGCTTAGTGAGAGTGCGCCTCTTCCTCGACCCCATCGCAGAAATGGCAGGGGAAAGCTTGCGCTTTTCGAAAACCAGGCGAACGAACAAGTATCAGGTATTCCAGCAAGATTCATGGGCGCCGGTCAGCTCAGTGCGGTCCCCTCGTCCGAGGATGTTTCTGGCATGTTCTATCAATACACATCACCGCCTCCGACAGGTTTCGGTGTCATGTCCCCAGGCCATGACAGACCGTACAGATTTTCGTTCTATTCCAACGCTTTGTCGGCGACCATCCATGCCCGGAGCTTATGTGAGCTCCCGGCGGAAGGTCAATCCTTTGAGGACTTGTTCAGTGGCCTGCCATCTCCTTCCTCGGCTACCCCGAGGCAGGGGGACGCCACGGGACCCCCCGCTTTCGCCGCACCAGTGCCTCTGCCTCCTTCTCGACCAAGTATTCTCATTCCAAATGGGCAAAGAACCCCATCGAACTCCGAAGGAATGTCAACTAGCTATAATGGCATTTTCGGACGACCCGCGGAGAAGTCTGATCCTGGCCGCCCGAACGGCTCTGGACCGTCAACGAGCGCTGACGCTGAGGCGAACACATGGTGGCTCGACATTCAAAGTCCAACCGATGAGGAGATGAAAGTTCTAAGCAAGGTAATCACGCCCACTTTTGCACTGCACGCGCACACTCACGCGGAGTTCTCAAGGTGTTCTGCATCCACCCCCTAACCACAGAAGACATCCAAATGGAGGAAGCTCGCGAGAAGATTGAACTCTTCCGGAATTACTACCTCGTTTGTTTTAGAAGCTTCGATCAAGATCTGTACAGCCCCACTTATCTTGAGCCCTTGAACATGTACATTATCGTCTTCCGCGAGGGTATCTTGTCCGTGCGTCCTTTTTTTCGTAATGCAAATACCTCCGATTGTAGCTCACCTTACGGTTATGGGCAGTTCCACTTTCGTCCAACACCACATCCACAGAACGTACGCCGTCGCATTAAACAACTCAAAGACTACATCAACGTCACTTCGGACTGGATTTCATATGCACTGATCGACGATATCACCGATGCCTTTGGGCCGCTCATCCAGTCGATCGAGTATGAAGTCGACTCTATTGATGAGCTCGTCCTTATTCTGAAAGAAGCCGAGCAAAGCGACATGCTACGCCGGATTGGGATGTGTCGAAAAAAAGTGATGGGGCTTCTCAGATTGATGGGCAATAAAGCGGACGTTGTCAAGGGCTTGGCGAAACGATGTAACGAGAATTGGAGGGTTGCGCCTACGTCGGATATCGTGGGTCTTTTTTCCCACTGTCCTTGATTGGTGATGTGCTGATCAGTGGCTGCTTTTTGGGGGGCAGGGTCTCTATCTTTCTGATATCCAGGTATGCCGTCTTACGCAAAGACAATGTGTGGGAATATTTCGGCAGCTGATGTCGATGTACGACAGGACCACCTAATCACGATGACCCAAAACCTGAACCACTATGAAAAAATCCTCTCTCGCTCGCACTCCAACTATCTTGCCCAAATCTCGATCGAGATGACGGATGCCAACAATCAGATCAACGATGTCCTCTCGAAACTGACCGCCCTCGGTACGGTGCTCGTACCGATGAACTTGATCACAGGTGCTGTCCCTTTTTCTCATTTGTTTGCCTGCGTCGTCAGTAACGTCTGAATCATACCCCCTTTGTTTGTTCTTTGATTGATAGGTCTTTGGGGAATGAATGTCCACGTACCAGGACAGGACATAGCGGTACGTCGTACCCGTGGTCGTAGCCCGAGAGAATAATGAATCATGACTCGCCCTTCGTGTTGTTTTTTGTATAGGAGGGGTATGCGTGGTTCTCTTCCATCGTCGCTGCGCTCGCCGCGTTTGCGCTCATCGGGGGGTACACGACGTATCGTTTCATGGTTCGACGATAAGGGCGGGAGAACGTGGACGACAGCGGGAGGGTAAGGGAGAGGAACATGCGGGAACACGATCGTCCCTGCGGTTTCCTGTCGATTTCGTTCTTTTCCTTATCTTTATTTTTTGGGCTTCAACGCTTGTAGATTGACACCTGCTCTCTTATTTTCCTCACTTGTCTCCTGCTTCGCCACGCAATCCGTCCATGTCCCCTCGCCCACACGATGAATGTTTTCCCCGAGGCGTTCTCTTCGTTCTCCTTCCTCGCTTTTTTTGTCGCGAGATTCAAACAGACGGTCGCATCACACTGCACTTTCTAGACCACAGGAAAACGAGAGAAAAAATAAAGGACATCCGGTTGGTTGACACAGTGTAGCATATTAATTACTCGCAAAGGCACTTGCATAGAGCGTTTCCCCGAATTCACAATGCGTGACGGAGAGCGAGAGTACGCAAAATCAAAAACGAATCCATAGCGCGAGATCCTCATAAGACACGACCGGCGGATGGGACTACTCGTACAATCAAACAATCGGGGGAGAAAACCATACGACATGTCTTTAAAAAAGTAGAAAAAAAAGGGAGACGCGGTAAACAAGGAATGAGAAAAAAATGGAGAAAAGAGATGTTCACATCGTCCACGCTCAAACGCAATATTATTTCTTGGAGAAGACGAGCTTGATGGAGCGCATCGGTGGGGTATCCGAATGCCCAGACGCAGACGAAAGGGGTGGTTGCAGTGGTGGAGGTGGCGGCGGCGCACTGCCGTACGGCACGGACGACGACGGCCGTGGCGAAGGCTCGGTGTCGACGGGCGACACGATCATCGCGAGCGAGGGTGAGAGCGTCTGTTGCATCGCACGCGCAGGCACTGATGCCGGTGGCGGCACTGGCGTTTGTGGATGCCGTCGCGCTTGTTTTGGCGATCGCGAACCTGACCCCGACCCCGAACCAGGGCCGTGGGGAACGTCTGGCGGCGTAGGCGAGTCGTCGACAAATTTACGCTTCTTCCCGCCGCCGTGCGGGGATGCGGGAAGCGGTGCGGGGTGTGATTGCTCTGGTGCTTCCGCGCGATGAGAGGCCGCAGGCGTAGGGGTGATACTGTGCCACTGACTCGACCACGGTGGTGGCGGTGGGACATGATGCCCATTGGACGAAGTCTGTCGCGCGAGCTCGTATACTGGCGTAGGTGGCGTCGGCAACGGCAACGGCGAATGATGTGGATGAGTGTGCCGGTGATGACTTGATGATGGTCCAGGATCCGCGGATCGAGGCATGGATGGTGTTGGGAGGCCGCGAGAAAGCCCTCCGTTGGCACTCTCAGGTTGACCCGGGGTGAACCGTATAAGTTCGACAAACAACGTTTGAGTGTATGGTGGAAGCATCTTGGTGTATACAACATCCTTGCTAAAGCTGTCAAGCATGGCGCTCGTATTCACATACGTATCTTGTTCCTGATTATCTGTAGGATGGGTTAGATTTTTGTTGCCACGAATAATGAAACACGAGAATAAAATAAAAATAAAACTAACCAATATGTTTCACCCGTACTTCCGAATAAATATACGGTCGATTCTTGCGCAAACAACACAGTGGGCACATGAACCGACTTGGATGTTGTCCCATGGCCGCATCGACGGGGAAGAACACACATCCTGCATGATACCGCTTGTTACAGAGCTCGCATTCCACCGTCGGGTAGTTGAGCAAATACGGCGTGCGGCCTCTGCATATGCATCGCGTCCCATCGCGCCAATCATTGTCAATGTCTTGCCCAAACGTGAACCGCGGCCGTCTACGCTTCCGGACACGAACCGGCGTCGGTTGACCGGCAAGTATACGATGCAAGCCAGCGAGGTCGAGGCCAAACGACACCTCCCGCGAAGGTGACACTGCAAACTGGATCTTGTAAAGCTTCCGCATGTAGTGGCGCACCTGTGGAATGTACTCCGAGCGCTGGTTTCCATGTTGAGAAGCAAATGTCAGAAAGTGTCCGATCACTGATGACAGGCGGTCGACACGATGCACAATGATCTCCAATTGCTTCCATGCATCCGAGTAGTTCTTGGTGATGTCAGGGGCGGAGAGAAGGATCTGGGGTAGGAAGCAGAAGTGCCAGCTTCGTTCCTTGTGAATGGCACCGTTCCAGTGGTGATGGTCGCAGAATGGGCACGATCCACCGTTGGCAGCGCAGATGCCGTGGAATCGTGCAAAGCAGTGGTCGCATTGGACTGCATCGGATTGTGCACCGGGAGGTGGTGGTCGAACGGGTGCTGTGCAGATACACGTGAAATATTCGTCGTTCGGGGGCAGATCATCTTCGGGTCTTGTAGACTCGACGACGTCTTCAAGGATTCCTTGACCATGAGCACAGCCATGCTGGGGGCAGTACCATGGTAAATCCTCTAGCCACTTTTGATGCAAGACGAGCTGTGCGTCAAGCTTCTCAAAGATGGGTAGCGAGAACATCGAGAGATGTTCTCGGGCATACGTCTTCCACTTCTTCATCATGTCAAAAATGTCCGTCTCGTCCCGGTGCTGATAACGATTTCGCAAAATCGCCTCACAGCGGTTCTCGAGGTCGAGCGCGAACTCCGCGGTCTTCTTGAGATCCTGAATGGCCGGAATACTAAAGTCCTTCTCTGCGCGAGCCACGAACCTCATAACCTCCGACACCTTCGGCTTCGGCCCCTGAGTATCCGGCAACAGCCATGCCTTTGCCTGCTTCTCGAAGTCCTTGGCCTTGTTCCGAGCGGAAAGCAGCCGATCATAAATCGTGATATCAACCGGGACGGTGGGATCCATCTCGAAAAATTCGTCGAGCTCCTCGACCGTTTTGTACGGTTGGTCGAGGACTTGGTGCGCCCTTTCTCCCCATTCATCACCAGCGCTTTGTCTCGATTGCAACATCTCGATAAACTTGTTGTCGTCGCCGAGATTGCAGGATCGAGCACGGGTGAGGAGGCCGCGGACATCTTCCAATGTCGTGGTACTGTCGTCCGCCTTTTCCTCGAGCTCCTTCAAGAGCTGCTCACGAAACACGATCTTCTCAACTTCAAAAATTTCTTCGAGGTAGACGTTGACGGAAGAGGCTTCCATGAGCAGTCGTTCGCATTCATTGATGAACGTGTCACGACCACCTAGAGAACCTCCATCCTTGAGCAGCGTCACAGCCTTGCGTTGGATTTCTTCCGACTTTTCCGCTAACCCACGCAATAGACCGATCTCTGGCGTGTCAAAACCAAGGGTTTGAACCTCTTTTAGCAGAGCGTAGAGATCCTCCAGACTTCGGTCTGGTCTGTCGCCCGGGTCCCGGTCATCGAATGCGGGGTTATTGACTTCGTGAAGTGGAGGTCGACCACGTGAACGGCGAGAACGTTTGCGGCTTTGTTTGCGGATGATAAACGTGTTGGCAGCATCGAGCCACTCACTGGCACGGTTGACGCATTTTCTGATCGAAGCCAACTCGGACAGATAGTGGTTTATCCGTTCACCTTCGGCGAGAATTGCCCGAAGAGAGCGGAGCGACGGCACGTCACTCTCTGTCAAGACTTTCTGAAGCTTGGCCTTCCACGTGGCCGGGATGGCCGCCCGATCAGCCACCTTGCCAAGGCTTTCTTGGAGGTCCACATCAGAGAACCGCAGCCTCAACACGTGGTGGTTTATGGGATGATCGCACAGATGCTTCGCATGCTCGACGCAAACCACCTCGTTCTTGCAGTGGCAAGTGACTTGCGAGAGATAGCAGAAGGCTTTGCAGTAGACGCACTGGTACTGGTCTTCGGGCCGATCCTCTTCTTCGAGCCGCTCCACCATACCGAGGGTCCGAGCGACCTGGCGTGATCCCAGTTCGCGTCCCGTCATTTCCCTCAAGCTCGGCTCCAACCTATAGTAGGTCATATTTAGCGGGGAATAGCAGAACACGCCTGCAATGATGACTCACCACAACGCCGTCTTAATGGACGTCGACTGTTGTGTGATGGTGACCAAAAGCTCGTCGTGAGAGAACACGGGTAACTTTCGGTGCTCTCTGTAACGCTGCACACAGTCGCGGCCGTAAGGCAACCAATCAGGAAGCGCGAAGTTGACGGCCTCGTTGAAGTTAAGCTAGAGCCGCACAAAATCAATACTGTATGATCGATCAATCGCGTGTAAAACGTACCCCATGATTAAACCCAGCATGATACGCCTTCGGGAAAGTGATGACAAATTCACCTGCACGTTGGTTGCATGCGTACACGCGGACCCCAGCATCGGTGAGACGCTTCGGGTTCATCAATGTTACAAGCTGAAAAAGGAGATCCGGCTGTGCTTCGAACAGATCCGGCGCCTCGCTCTTAATTGCGGCTTCGAATTTATCTGCATCTTCTCCTGGGATGCCGTACCAAGTCTTTGTCTCTCCCCAATGTTCTATATGAATACGGTCAATCATATCACCGTTGAAATGAAACGAAGACGCGACACCCACGGAAGTTGATGCTGTACGTATAATGATCCTATGCAAGCCATTACGACTGCGGATTTTATAACAGGGGGTGGCGAAAACTTACCTCGTTGTGCCAGCAGAATGTGGAAAACACCATTCCTACATAGGTCCATGGCACGGTCATACCCGAAATGTCTGATTTGATGAATCGCAAAAGGGAATCCGCCAGAATAGGCATGTTGTTCAAATTCCAAGGATCCTTGGAGGCAGGATCAAGCGGATGGGTCTCCATGGTCGGCATGGCACTATCGTGGAAGTGATAATAATGTTCAACGGTAGAAAATCACAAAAAATATCATCTGCGACATACCTGCCGTGGGTGGTCGAGTGGACATCGGCGCCATATTCGATCTCAACCGTGTCGTTCGGGGACTGAACAAGTCGCCAAAACTCGTTCTCCACTTCACTCTCGGTCACCAGGGTGTTACCGACATAATTAACGGTGGGATCGTTGAGATCTGGCGGTGTTTTGTGCACGGGAGGGTGAGACGCCCACCACCTCCGGCGAAACTCGAGATCCCTGGCTTGGAAGCTGGAAAGACAATGTTCTTCCCCCTCATCAAAACCGAAATCACCACCCGTTTCGAACAAGCAGGTGTGGCAGAACCATTGATCCTTTGGAATGGAGATCAATGGCGGATCCAAGCAGAACATATGGAAGCCTTTGAAAAGTGAGACACGATTATGAGACGTAACAATAAAGATTCGCCGTACCGCAGTCACAACCGTCACAGAGTAGCATTTCTTCCCCGTGATTTTTCTTCTGACAAACCTCACAAGACTGCTATCTCGGAGTCAGAAGGTGAGTCGACTCACTCCACCTAGCTACCTACCTCCTGAGTTAATTTTGCCTCCTCATCTGGCTGTGACGTAGGCGATGCCGACATTCGGCTGGCAATATTGCGTCGTTTCCGCGTGGCTACCCGAGTTCCAACTTGGTGAGACGTACGGCAGAAATAAATAAAAACGCACAAGAGTTTTGGTCGTGGGAGGTTGACTTTGTGTTCCGTCTTGAACTCGTACCTTCTGCGCGGGAACCATTCCGTTCCTTGTAATCGCCATCATCTGGAAGGTCAGACAATACACTCGATGAGGACGTTAAAGGGCTAGAAGGTGGGGATGTGGCATCGCGATTGTGTCCATTACGGGTTCGCACCGATTGAATATTTGAGTGAGTTTTGAGGTGAGGATCACGAGTTGCACCTGGTGAAGTCGACAACGTTGGTGAGTTCCGCACTCGGTCGCAAAAATGCTCATAAGGTAGGATGATTCGCGTATAGGAATTCTTGATTTGGGTGGATAAACCCGGTATGCCCCTGTAGCCGAGGAGAGCACCAAGGTCACCCCATTTCCGATTCTTTGTGACCTATCGTGCGAGTTAGCGGTGGAAAAAAAAAGTTTCATGGCGCGATGCATACCGCATCATAGCCACCCAGTTTGTGGACCTCTTTTCGGAGAAGCCACAGATCGAGGGACTTGTGGTTGATCGTGGGCACGGAGACACGTGGATTGCCTTGCTGCTTGTGGAAGCGGTAAAGCTGCTCTAGAAAATTAACCTTTGCACGAGATGAAGCCTCGATGGAGTTGAGGCGCTGCAATCGAGTTTTGAAGCGAAAGGTCTAGCGGAAATGAATGAATGTAAGAACGAGGCGGGCGAAAAAATGAGAAAAATGCAGCAAGATGACACAAACCTCTGTATCGGTGACAAAGGGCATTTTCCAGCCGACTGGAGGGACTACTTTGCAAATTCCATAATTGAAAGCTTTTTCGGTGATCGAGCGAATGTAGGTCATAGGGTCCTTGAATTCGTCTGAATTAGGATAGAAAACGGGACAATCCTCTAGACCAAAGGGACGGGGGGATGTTCGGGGTGGCTGATTTCTGGGACTCGAGGTCTTGACCGAAGAGAGGTCGAGGGAGGGAGAAACTGAAATTGGGATAGGATCGCCAGAAAAATCGTCGGATATGTCCTGTGAGGCGACATCGTCGTTATCGTGCGATGAGGCATGGTAGTGAAGCGCTGCGAGTGCGTGAGTCTTTGATTTGCGAGGAGCCCGCTTTGACGAGGAGGGGGAGTGGTCGGACGACCGGGAGAGGGTGGCGGAAGGAGGATCATCCTGGGACATGATTGGGAGAGCACCCTCTACGGGGATTGAGAGACAGGAGGTGAAGGTATTTGGTTGTTTATTCTGAAAGTCTGTTGGTAGGGCGTCTGAGGAGCGGGAAGTGCCGTGAGCGGGGGTGCGGGGAGACCTTCCTCTGCGGGAAGGGGAACCGCGGTGCTGCGGGGAGAGTTCCATTGGGAAGATGGTGGAAACTGGACAAGAAGAGATGGAGAGGTTTACAGTCCCTTGCGTGGATGTGTGGGAGCGGGCATTGAATTTGGGCACCGAGTTATCGTGTCGCACCCTGCACTTCGCCGTGGGAAAACAATATCAGACGTTCGCGGATTCCAAAGTGTCAATGCTTCCGCGTCCGGCCAGCGCCCCGCTCGATCCGTTCCTGGCCACATCCAAACTCGTGGCCCAACAGCCCACTAACACGAGGCACTCCAACGATCCTCGCCGTAAGTAATCCAAAATGTGGTTGCAGTGTGCGGGTCACCTTTTCAGATCTGGCACGGTAAACTTCTGCGTAAAAATCCGCATATCCCCCTGAACGGTTGGCAAACGCCATCCGAACACCCCGGGAAACCTGGCACACCATATGCCTCCTGTGACGTGAACATTTATGCGCGTCTCTACATGCCGATCTGGCTGGCCACGGCCCACAGCATCAACCCACACTGTGCCAGCCACAAGTAGCTACGCAAGATTTAATCCCACAATACTTGGCGCCCCTGGGTAACCTTAGGCCTTAGAGTGGCCTAGTCGTCAAATTAACTTTCATTCCCATATCTTGATGAAACAAACAATATATGTACCCACCATATGTAGTGAATCGCTGACGGCAGATTTTGAACAAGCACAGCAACGGTCTCAATCGGTCTCGGACTTCCGACCGGCAACGGCCAAAGCGCCGCCCCCGCCCCATCGGTGGTTGTGACCAACCGTCATATGGGTCACTGTGCTCGACAGGCGGGAACTTCCTTGGAGGTGAGGGTCACGGAAAATAGGCATTCACCCGGATCATTGTGTATGTGAATCATGTTCCGGTTTCAGGTTCAAGAGAGTGACAGCGAGTCTTCCATTGTCGGGTGGACAACAAGCATCACACCCCAGTCCGGCAAGAAGCGGTTATCAGTCCCGCCCATCATCCGGTCAGTGCTGATTAGGGCCCGAGATTGGGTGGAAATTTTACGTGTCATTCTATTTAACGCAAGAACGGGCTATGCCTTATACAAGATTATTGATCAAACCGGACCACGCAAACTCCGGAGTCAAATAAATACGCCGCTTGAACTGATTATTGGTAAGGCGCAGTATGAACAATGAAAACCCATAGATATGAGCCTGCCCGCCTGCGACGCCCCACAGGGTCCCCCCTGCACAATTCACATGACTCATCAATCATCGTAGACAACTCTGCAATGAAAAGTATTTAAAAAATCATTGAACAATACATACCGTATTACCATGGTCACTTGATGTTATTGTCAATGCGTCTACTCCGAAAGGAAAAAAAGGAAAGCCCCCGGTGGGACTCGAACCCACAACCTCCAGATGATCTGATTAGAAGTCTGACGTCATAGCCATTAGACAACGAGGGCTTGGTTGCGATGTAGCCTTGAAAATATTGATCATGTGAGGCGCAAATATGACAAATACCGTTCGTTTTCTTGCCACGAAGCTTCGTCTGTCGTTCAAACAACTTGAACAAGTCCCTCGACATAATACAGTTTTTCCGTGACGCTGCAAGTACCATATTGCAAAAACCTAAATTACGAGCGGTGATGGCACACTTACCTGGGGTCCAATCCACACGCACGTTCAATAGCTTTGGTTCATCTGGATAGGACGCCACTGTGCAACTGTGAGATGCCGTGACGTATCACCTCATTGCTTATCTGCCCAGGGCCCAGGACAAATCACCAAATCCAAAGTATTCGACACGCCTGTAATAAGCCGACCACCCATCTTGCTTTGGCATCGAACGTGCCGATCGGTCTAATTAGGGCTTCCAAAGTACAAGGCTCCCTCTAGGATCCTTTTGCTGCAGTGGTCACTAGTCTCGGTACGTTATCGCATCGCTTGCACACCGAAGGACTCTGAATCTACTTCCATTTAGTGGCGGATTACGGCAGCGCGATATGACCTTCAACTGCAAGTTGGAGTGACACGTTTTCTTCTTCCATCCTGTCTACGCGCCGAACCGAAATATGCGTCCAAGCCAAGGAGCCCGACTCATCCGCGGAAACCTGCACCCTCATGGTGAGCCCCATCCACCTGTACCATCAAATGCGGAAAACTGACCCTGGGAAACCACCAGAACATTGCATGCATCCCGACTTACCGGGCCACGTGACATGACGTTTACACTGACCCACCCGAGGACGATCACACCGACAACGCTCTCAGAGACGTAATGCCACCTCATACCCATATTTGTACCCCCCTGCCCCGATCGCCTTGCGGTAGCAGGCAAAACCAAGCAACCGTCATGAATCACGAAGCACGAAGCATACCAACAAAGGGATATGGGCGTGCAAGCAAGTTGCCAACGCCCTTCTTCCTCGGGCGAGGCTGAAGGCGTAAGTATAAAAAGCCCCTCAGGGCGTCGTACCTCCTTCAGCAACCTCACACTCGTAGTCTCACCCGCGCCTGCGGCCGATCGCTATCACTCTCGCACCACTTCACTTTTTTCATCCCCTTGTTCACCTATCCTCTCTACACGTGTTATCACGCGTAACTACTACCCATCATATCCATCGAGCACGAACGCGCCATGGGTTTAAGAATGAGAGCTTTACAACGTGTAGGGATCCGTTCCCTCTCCCTCTTTCTCTAGTCTCTTTTTCCGCTGATCACACGACACCATATCTACACAGGCACCATCCGCCCGTATCCGTGCATCTGCCTATCAATTCGAGATCGACTCGGACTCGGACTTTTCGTCCATGTCGTCCGACTCGTTTGACGAACCGCCGTCCAAGTGGTGGACGTGGCGCTATTATTTTATTTGCTTCTAAGGCTGGTGACATGATCGGCGGCTCGTCGGGGATCATCTCCGCGGGGATAGGAGGTGGGTAGATATAACATGCTTCTTATTCGCTTCGCTTCCCTCATGTTGACGACATTCATATGTGGTTGCCAGCGTGACGTGATGGAAAAGTACAGCGGGATGCACTGGACGTAACTTACGGCTGGAAAACAGGGCGGCAGGAGGAGAGACGTTTTTTCATTTCCATTTTTATTATTGAACACGGTGGACCGTGATTGTACACTTTTATGTATTTCCTAGCGTTTTTTTTTTCGATCAAGCCACAATCTAACAGGAGAGATATGTAATGCTTGTATTAGCAAATCGTATAGCGAGTGCGTGAGGATACATTTGCAGTAAGAGGGAGGTAAATACACAGGACATGTGGAGGACACAAGAAAACGATGGGATCACAGCAGCAGGACATCCAGCCATGACATGATCAACCGGATCAGGTAGGTATTATATAGAGAAAAAGAAAAGAAAAGAAAAATCCTGTTATCATAGTTTGTGAAGGAGAAGCCAAGAAGAATTCCGGAGGACGGGGAAGGGAGAAACAGCAGGAAAAGAAGAGGGAGAGGGAGAGGGATATATATATATGCATTCCAGCCTCTCTGCATCCAAAAAGCAGGTCCGGAAAACGACAAAAAAGGTTGTTTATTTTAAATATAAAAGCCACTTTCCCTTCCCCCTCGTACCAAACCCGAGAAAAAAAAGGACGATGACGATCAAGAATTATTTCTTGAGCGCGCGCAACTGCGCCCTCAAAGTCGCATTCTCGGTTTGCATCAAGTTGAGCTCGTCCAACAGCGCGATCCGCTGCGTCTGTTCCGACGTCCGCATCGCTTCGACTTCTTCCTGGGCTTCGCGGAGCGCTTTTTGGCACTCGTCCAGTTGACCTTCGAGATGCTTGCGGACCATCTCGGGGGCGGACGCCACCTCCTGCGCGAGGGTGAGCGTCTTGGCGCTGAGCGTGTTGTTGGCCTCGGTGAGTTGTCGACATGTTTCTGCTTGGTCGGCAGCGTGCATCTCCATGTCCCTCTTCTCTGTGAGAGCGCGATCTACAGCGACCTGCAGGTCTTGCATCTCGTTCATCCTGTATCACATCCCATGAGCAAACATGATCACCGCGCAAAGAGGAAAAATAAAATAAAATCGAAGAAATTCTTCCACAAGTGCTCCTTCTAAAATGAAACCAAGGGAGAAAGTCACGTACAAAGCAGCTAGTTTCTTTTGTAAAGAAAAGTTTTGATCGTCGAGAGTGGCGACGTGCTTTTGATACGTCTCCAGCGCAGCATTACTGTCCTCGGCGAGCTTTTGTGCGCGCTCCGCGTTCTTCTTGAGTAGATCGTGCGCTTGCGCGGATCGAATCAATCGTTCGATCAATGCGCGGTCGTCGATCACCAAGGCCTGAACCCGCGCGACGAAAGCTTCGAGCGAGAAAGTACCACCGACGGCAGCTTGGGGCGATTTCGGGTCATAGAGCGTCTTAAGAGAACGAACGTCCATGTCCGACAGGGAGGCTAGGCCTGACTTGGAATGGCCGGTACCCGGGCTGGACGCGGTGGAACCCCCTCGGAGGTGGCGCGGGGTGTTGAGCTTTGCCGAACGGAGTTCGGGAGCAGGCAAAACGGCCCACACGGGTTGAAAGAGTGCAACGACGTCAGCCACGTCGCCTTTATACTCGATCGGCGGACCGGTATGGACGGATGGCGAGGTCAGTTTCTAAAAATGAATTTTAGCGCCAGCGGGATGCGAGTGAATCGGAAAGGGTAACCTTCACGCGCGCGTCGAGGGCGAGGGCCTCCCGCTTTACATCGTCCCTTTCTCGCCGTGATGCCTCGAGTTCCGCTTGGAAATGAGACTCCAATTGGTCCCGCGAGTCACAGTGCTCTTTCAAGATCGCCGAAAGGCTCTCGAGGTGGGCTCCAATTGATGACAGTAAACCCTGCAACGATGCATCCCTGGATGTGTGATCGACATCGTGGAGCTTCATCAGCGTATGAAGTGTCTCGAATGCGCCATTCAACTCCACTTGGGCTTCACCACCGCCTCTCAGCAGATCCAACTCATCCTCCATCACAGCCTTCTCTGCCTGCCAATTTGCACGTGCCTCCTCATACTCCACCCGGAGGGCCGAAAGCGCTTCATCATTTCTCTGCACATCTGCACCTGCTTTCTCCCGAATTGTGGCCAGCATCTGCTCCATCTCCGTAGCTTCGCCACTCTTCTCTTCTAACACTTCGAGTCGTCGTTCAAGCCTCTCTACCTCTTGCTCCCGTGCTTCCAACTTTTTCCTGTCCTCTTCCCATTGCGCACGATCCTTGGTCAGCTCGTCGCAATGTGCCTGGATTTCCTCGAACCGCGGTAGCTCCTGTTCCAGAGCAGCGACCGTTTCCTCGGCATTCTCGAGTTCCATACTCATCGTCGTCTCCAACTGTTCCTTGTCCAAGCGAAGGTGGGACAGCTCGCGAGCCAACTTTGCGTTCTTCTTGTTCGCCGCGTTGAGAGACTCGGTGGCTGCACGTAAGTTGGCCTCGAGAGTAGTAATATCGGATGCAGACAAGGGTGCTTTGGGGATTTGTGCGCCTGCATGGCCAGCGAACAAATGAGCACCATCAAACTTTGATGGGGTGGACGGGGCACTGGCAACGGAGCTAATGGTCGAGTTTCGAACGGGCGTGAGGGCTCTCGAAGCATCCTGTTCAGATACACCGTTTAAGGAAGGAAAATTATCCTTTTCCATCTTGTGCACAGAGTACCCCAGGACACCAGCACGGTGTTCAAGCAGCTTCCGATATACCTCGCTCGTCCGTTCCGATATGCGCCATAGTTCCTTTTGCGCCGTCGAGACCTTGCGCTCGGCCGCCTCGAGTTGCTCCTCTGTTTGCTTCGAAACTTTTCTGTGCGCTGCGTTCACCTTGGACAGCGAGAGTGCAGCGTCACGAATCTTGGTTTCGAGCTCGAGCCTTTTCTGCATCGCCGTCAGTCGAATCTTGAGGACGTGGTACTCCTAGAAAGGGGTGTCAGTATGGGCGGGAAGCAATTCGATCTCACATACCTTTTTGAGCTCTTCGACTTCCTCGGCGCTGAGTATTTCGCACTCCCGACTGTCGACGACAGCTTCGCTGGTGAGCAAGCTCATGAGAAGCTCGTCGCGGATATTGACCAATCCAGACGCGTGTTTCCACCCCGCGCTACTCTCCGACATCATGGGTTTCGCCGGACACGGCGGTGGTACCCGAGACGAGGAGGGCGTTGGGGAGCCAAGAATGGTCGCAGAACCATTCCGGACGGGTCTGCGGGTCGGTGAGGCGACATTGTAGGATGCGATACTGCCCGTGGGTGAACGTGCCGAAGCGGGCGTCGACACCGACCTTGGGGGCGTCTTCTCGACGCGGTTGGTCGGAGACGTCACTTGAGATGGCTTGGCCCGTTCCTTGCGGATGACCAGACCTGGTGTACCACTCGTGCTGGCGGGTTTTCCATCCGTGGGGGTGCTCGGTCGGGAACCCTGAGGTGGCCAAGATGGTTTCGAAAACGCGGGGGGTGGTGGGGGAGGTGTGTCGGGTGCGGGTGTTTGCGGGGGAGGTGGTGGTTGTGTGCTAGACCCGCCTCCGCCGAGAAATCTACGGACACCGTTCATGGGTTGCTCGACGTCGCCAGCTGTGACATGAAACGTTATCGCTGTTAGTGACGACGACGAGGACAATAATGACCGTAGAATTAGATTAGACTTGTTTTTGATTGGATCGGCTAGTTGTACCAAGTTTAGCCTGCTCTGACTCAAGCCGCCGTTTGACTTACGTTCGTTCTCGCCGACCACCACGATGCCCACGGCCGAGTATTGACATTGACCTCACAACTTGGCCATGTCGTTCACCTTCCAGTGGCCCCGCTTTTCCGACCAGTTTCATGCCGATGCGATCCAGATGCTCAACAACGCACTCAACAAGGGAAACAAACCACCCGTTATCGCAGACAAGATCGAGGTCGTCGAGTTGGAGATGGGCACGCAGGTCCGTACCCGCCTCCTGTACCCATTGACACCACTTACCCGTCCATTAGCCCCCCGAACTATTAATTCGAGACATTGGCGATCTCACAATGGATCAATTTCGAGGCATATTTCGTCTGACGTACGCTGGTGACGCCCACCTCGTCCTCAAAACCAAAGTACAGGTGCGAATGGTCTCTTGTGCATTTCAGGACCTGTGATGACCCTTTGCACAAGGCGAATCCCTTGAACCACAAGCAACCCGATATACACCTCATGACCGGTTCGAGGGGAATGTTGGCAGCCAAAGAACCTCTCGTCGTACCCATGCTCCTTCGTCTCTCCCACTTCAAGCTCAACTCGTATGTCGTCCTCGTCGTCTCCAAACAAAAGGGCATCACCCTCGTGTTCAAAACCGACCCTCTCCAAAACGTCGACATCAACAGCACCTTTGACTCTATCGCCGTCATTCAGAAATTCATACAGGGCGAAATCGAAGGGCAACTTCGTCAGATGTTCAGAGAGGATCTTCCGGGTATTATCCATCGTCTCAGTCAACAATGGGTCAAGGCAAAGGTGGAAGCCCCGTATCTCGACAAACGGCCGCCGCCGGTGGTGCGTCGGCCATTTGATACCGCTTCCGCGCCAGACCTGTCGCATCTGTCTGATGGCCCATTCGGTCCCGGCTTCATTGCGTTTCAGCCTCCTTTCGCGCGTGCACCGTCATTAGGCGCGCTCTCATATGGCCGTGTCCGCTCCGTCTCTGGCGTTTCTGTTGTAAGCTCGACTCGGAGAACATCGAAAAGCGCCCAGTCTACCCCAGTTATTCCACCCCCAATCGAACCTACTAGTTCGTTCCCTGAGCTCGAGAATTTTGACCCAACGTATGGACTTCGACCAGAGGGACTCCCCACGAAGAGCGTTTTCACAAGTTTCGGCCGGCTATTCAAGCAAAACAAGGGTCTTGCGGATCTGACGGAGGAGCAGTCGGAAGTCGACGAGGAGGAAGAAGTGGAAGAAGAAGAAGAAGATAAAGTGTCGTACTCCGTAGCAGACTGGGAAGACACTTCAATCGACTATTCGCCACCCCCAAGTCTGACGCCAGACGACTCCATCACCGAGTACGAGACCATCCCCGCTGTTGGGGGAGGTACCATCACCCGTCCGCGGGTTTACCATTCACAATCCATGATCCAACCTCCCATCGAGATTTCCCGAACCAACACTGACGCAAGCAGTATAACCACCTCCACACCTAGCCTCCGATATCCTATATCACCATCACAGGAAGCCGGTCCCTCGCGATCACGTTCGTTCCCATATGGTACCCCACGGACACCCAACCGCGGCCTCGCTTACTCCGTCGACACACCACCTAATCCTCCCCATTCTGTCCATAGCCACGATTTCACCAACAAACCACCTCCTCTCTCCTTCCGCCGTCTCTCTGTCTCGTCTACCGCCAACCTCGACCCGTTCCACTCCGGCTCACCCCCACCGCACCACCCCATGTCCGACGCAGACCCCAAGATCATCCTCCCGACCTTGAACAACACATTGCACCAGCTATCGACGCTCAGTTATTCCAATCACACGCTATCACCATACACCCGCTCATTGGAGCACTTTGCCGTCCGAAGCGGTCCCCCACGGACGCTCAACGCATCTGGGGTACGCGCACCCCCCGAACGCCGCCCGGCCGTCAAGGCGAAACGCAAACGCACCTACCGCATCGGTGGAACCGCCCAGCCCCCGCCCCCAGAACCCAACGGTCATCCACCGCGCACGTCCGCGCCGTCCCCTGTCCCCCCCTCCGAGTTCGATCTGTCCGAGATTGACCGGTATTTTCGGTCGGGGGACGATCCAGACGGGTTTATCGGGGAGCCTGGGTCGAGTGAGGAAGGGGTGCAGCAGCAGGTATGTGTGCCGGATGCATCGCTGCCGGGGGCTTTGCCTCGGTATCCGCACGACGCGTATGAGACGCTGCGGCTGCGTCGGCGACGTCCGAGTCCATAACCCCTTCCCTCCTCCCTCTGTCTCCCTGTCCGTTTCCTTTTTTTCCTGCTTACTTCCCGTTCGTTTCGCTTTCGTTTGTCGAGTCTGTCAGGAACATCCATGGCCGACCTATGCACTGAGCTAGAATCCCTAATCGCGATCGTTATCGGCAGAGAAATATATAACGCGTCAGCTTGCATGCAAATTATATATCCCCTCGCATTCACTTGCTTTGTTGGTAGACACTCTGTACTGTAGCAAATACATCCTAGTCTTCTCTCTTGAGCCGGATGCACGTAAAGACTGGTCTTCAGGGTCTTCTCGAGTACAAACAGCAAAGATATTCCTGGACCTGAATGGTCCAGTCTGTCGACGAAAAGTGCGTGACTCGCATGGTCTAGCTTGCAAACTTGAAGGGTGTACGATAACAGAACGGCGCGCAGTGTGTAAGATAGCATGAACAGAGTTGATGCCATCGTCAGTGGGAAACCTACTTACATAATGCAGTTCCAGGGCCGTAGAAGATGGTACTTTACGTCCAAGTCGTCAGGTTGCGTGAACTACTCGGTCTGAATGTGCATTCTGCCATTCTCTCGTTGCTTTATCATACGGGGTGTGCACAGCTAAATTAAAGACTGCTGATAGTACTACTAAGTGATTCGGAAATTCCTAACGACTCGGACACCACCCTCACTAGATGTCCAGTTTAACTCCATTTCCAACACCATGGGTCTTGGATGCAAATCGTGACCCCCCTGTGTACACCCGGTCAGTTCCTGCCCTATTTCATATCGCCATTGGATTGATCGGCGTGTCTACTGACGCCAGACCTTTGGTTGGCTCCGAGCTTGCCATGCAGAGACTTTGGAATATTTTGGATGCGCAAGTCATTTCAGTTCGCCAGCCTGATGGAATGACCAACTTTGATTCACGCCGGCGGGACATCACTTTCTGATAGAGATGGAGAAGTCTGCATTGGTGTCAACTTTACCTCTTCGCTGCGGGTAGAAGAGCTGAAAGATCGTGCTCGTGAAGCTCTCAACAAACTTCGGTGAGAACATACGAGTCAGTGCCGCACTTTTTGTTTTCAACCCCAGCATTTGTGTCCTAGGTTTGTTTGTCCTATCATTGCCTGCACGGTGGAGGACGTCGTATCTCCACGATGGGTATACACCCCATCCGCTGATCGCGATGCTTGGCTCAAACTGGCTCTCGTCGAAGAAGAACGAGGAGCATCCTTGAACCCATACGAATTTATTCAAAGCATCACCCTCAAACGACTCCCCTACGTGGACGGGAACGGTACTACCATTCTCCTCAGGGCTTATCTGCTTACGACGTCGAAAGAGGGAGACGATGACAGCAAGGAATATGGCCTATACTTTCACGGGTCTCATTCCATCATTGACGCAGGGCCAGCACTCCATGCACTGAACCTAATGTGTGAATGGATATCTGGCGAGGGTATGGACGTCAGAATTGAACCTTCTGAAGAGTGGAAGAACCTTCCCGTTGATCCTATCACTGCGACAGGAGGGCCGTGTAAAGAATGGGAGACAACCAGTACAAGGCTCCTGCAAGACTTTGCGGAGCAGAATGCTCGAACGGTGGTATGTTTGATCCCAGTCTTCTCGTGCTTTCTTGTTCTGTCAATTCGAGTAATGATGTGGACCCTAACCTAGACTGTTCACAATCTGGCTCCCCCGTCCCTCCCGCTAAACATGTCCGATCCACCATTCCATTATATCATAACTGCCTCAGAGTCGGAAACGGCTGCGGTCATTGCAGAGACGAAAAAGCTTGGGGTTTCCATTTCGGCATTATTCCACGCCGCACACTGCTTGGCCATGATCAAGATGAATCCAATCCCTGAAGGAACCGAGGTCGATTTTTCAGGGGGTTTGACAATGTAAGCAACGGTTCTACTGGATGCTTGCATGTCGGTTTCTTCTGACTACAATGCATTATCTTCGTCGATTTCTTTAGTGTTGCCCTTGAACGCTACATGAAACCACCCGTTAACCCGAGGACACATCTCATATCATCACTCACTCTGATGTCATCGCGCTTCTCGTTGGCCCCAGTATTGATGGAACGTAGCGAGAAGGGAAGGCTGATCATGGCAGCGAAAATGCTCCAGGAGCGTTATGACAGATATCTATCTGATCCTTCTCTGCCTCATTTATGCGCTGCGATGCCGGGCATGTTATCTGGAGTGGACCAAGATCGCATTGCCAGGCTCGGGGAGGCAGAAGCGAAGGAAGCACCAATGCCATGGTGTTGTGCTCTCTATAACCTAGGCGTGGTGGAGAAGAGGCTGCAGACGCAACACGGGATGCTCACCGTTGGAAGTATGTGCATCGGAGGTCGCATGAGGAATTGCATGTAAGGCATTTGTGGACTGTTCCTACGTCCGCACTGTCCTACAAGAAAAATTCTCACTTTCTTTTTTTCGCCTTGTAGGGGCGTTCAAATGTGGACGATGCATTCGAAGTTCTGCTTTCGAGTTCAGGCGAGTCGTTTTATGTACTAAGTCTAGTTTGTACGTCGTTCTAACCTGGTGTGATGTCAGGGTGCCACCGCATGGGGAGAGGAATGCATGAAAACACTGTTGGAGGAAACCAAGCGGATTGGGCTCCTTGTCGTGGGCGAGTCTTGAAGCTTTGAGCCTCAGTGTAGTCATAAAGGTAGAATGATCCGCTGTACTCACCAATGGATCACTGGCAGTCTTGGCGAATGGTGATGTGCTACTATGCTACTATGTTGACAGGTCGCCTAGTATGATTTTTTTTCCTTGACAAAGAAGCAGTTTCCCCCCACCCCTGTCCGAGCACGACATGACTTCTTGATGCGAGCATACACGTCCCGGGCCCAGGGCTCGCAATGACTTTCATTGTTCTCTCTCTTTTTGTGATTCTCCTTCAAGTTGTATTCCACCTCGTCTCATATCCATGGCGTCCATCAGTTATCGTCCCCCCTCTGAATCTCTTCGTGTGTGAAAGGAAAATGTGTCGTATTTAGCATCCTTGCTCACATGCGCTGGCGATACTGTTTCGAGCAGCAAGGAGCGCTGTCGTCGGTCAATGATTTTGACTTATGTACTCACGATAATGGCCGAAAACACGTTGCATGTCCGCTGGTATGGCTAACGAACATCTGAGGGGAACAGACGAATTCCTACCGCTGGATAACTGGTTGCACTCGCCACGTACGGAAGGTAAAGTACAACCAGCCAGCTGAATATAGCGAATATGATCTAGACGCTCTAATTTGTCGGACACTCATGCCGGTTTCTGTCTTTTACGCATCCTTGAAAAACGAAAATTACTTTTACAGATGATGGGGAAGATGTGTCCTTTGTCGTTTACATAATGGTCTGTGCCTGTCCATCTTCAGTCGGAACTTCTTGCCTTAGCCTATGTGTACACCAATGCACTGGAATTCGCGCCGGGTCCAGGGGTGCCCGGAGGGCCGTTAAATATATGTCCCAATGTCCACAACAAGAAATCCGTCACCAACCCATTTCGAAACCGATCCTAGCTCATGCTAAACGGCGCTCCGAGGCCAAACGGCTGCAATCCCACGACGCTAGGGTCGATCTGGGGCTGAACGAGCGGCGACGACGTAGCCAACCCAAATTCGAATTCCTACACGTCGCAAAAACCAATCAGCCGTGTCCCCACGAAACAAATAAACCAAAGAAAATAAAAAACGTAAACTTGGCCAGATAACCGACGAAAAAAAAGAAAGGAAACACGCACGTCCACATGCAAACTCGGCATCCGACTCGTATTCTGCCTCGCCGACGGCGTCTGTCTCAACTCCCTAAAATCATTCTTCGTATACGTCTTTGACAGCCCCGAAATCGCAGGCGACCGCAACAACGCCGTCGGCGGTGATAGCGCCACCAACCCCAACACATCGCGGTCCCGTCCCTGCGGGAGCGACCCCCGCTTCCGCATCGGCGTCGACGGAACCGGTGCAGGTGGCTGCAACACCTCCTCGAGCGCGTGGATCGACAGCGCCAGCGGACGCTCCCGCGCATCGGGGATCAGCGTCGTCGGCAGCGACGAATCCGGGAGCGGCGTCAGTTTCCCCTTGATGCCTTTCAGGGCGGGGTACATGTCGGGCAACACCCCGTTTTGGAATACCTCGCAGAGTTTGTCCCATTTGTCCCAGGAGAGTCCGGGGAGGTCGGATGGGCCGGGGAGCTTGTCGCAGAGCCAGTCGAGCGCTCGGACGACACTTTGGACGTCGAGCGAATCGAAGCTGTTCCCGGAGCCTGCGATCGACGAGAGACAGTGTCCAAACTCCCACAAGAGCCGATCTAGAGCGAGCTCTGCCTCGCTGATGGTGGAAAGCATGGTTCGGACGGTGTCGAACGTCTCGCCGATGCCGAGGCCTAGCTCTACCACGGAGACGCTGCGGATCAGTGTAAGTGCGACAGCAAATTTGAGGGTCGGATCAGTGAGCAAAGGAGAAGACGTGAGAGTTTGGGTGATTTGTACGAGGTACGTGGAATGCACGCGGGCACTCAACATGGAGGTGATGGTGTCGGTGAACACACCGCTCGCCTCGGGCACCGTGCAAATTGTCGTCATGCACATGGTCGAATGCACAGATGACTGTTCCAGGAGTCTGGCGATGAGTTGAAGGTAGAGGTTGACCTCATACTGCGCGAGCGTATGATGTGGGTCTCGCATACCTCCAAGAAGCCTAGCAGCACTGGCCATGTGCTTGAATTGCTCTACCAGCAGCCATTCGCCGACGTTGAGAGTTCCATTGTCCAGGGAAACAAGTCGATCGAGGAAATCGAGTCTGCGATCGACGTCTAGGGAACGGAAGAACGTGCCCAGGTCGCTGAGAACGAGGGGTATGACAGATAGCATCCATCTCGAATTGAATTCCGCCGCTTCAGGAGCAGGCCCAGGCAGGAGACAGTCAAGGAGGGTGGATACCTGACGAATGCGATGGGCTGGATCGATATTGTCCACCTGGAGGCTGTGATCGAAGAGTGTTCGAAGGAAGAGTGCTGGTCCCCGTTTTGTGGAGTCTACCCCCCACGACTCGCCAAGTTGGCGAAGAACAGCCACACAGGTCTGTCGGACGCGCTTTCCGGTCGCAACGAAAGAAGGTGGGGCCAGTATTTGTGACAAAATTAAGGCGGCACATGTGAAGATATCCGCGATCACCGCGATGATGAGGTGCATAGACCGACTGGTGGTTACCGAGAGAGGCTCGAGGTGGATGATGAGAGGCAGCAGTTCGTCGGCGAGCAGCAGCAGTTGCTCCACAATTCCTGCCTCCCGTGGTTGTGTCATGGTGACAGAACACAAGGTCTTGAGTTCTCGACTAACTGCGGATGCCATATCTATGACGTGAAACACCATGCCCTGGATGCCTCCTCTCCATGCCGTGTCAAGGAGATTCCAATCCCCAGCTTCCTCTTCCTCCAGTTCATGAAGGATGACAGCGACAGCGACTCTTAATCCACGTACCCGACCCAAGTCGAATGGCGGGGAATCTGTGCGGACGAGTTCCTCTATCGCACCGCAGAGTCCATCATCGGCTATCGTAGCTGCCCTGTGTAATGAAATACGCTCCTCTTCGCTGATGTAGGTCAAGGAAAATGGCTGCCAAGATCGCAAGCACTTGACGAACTCTGAACTGAGGTAACACCGAGGTTCGTTGACAAGGTTCAATATGATATTCTCCGCGTGGATACCGGATTGAGCAGGAGGATCATTGTCTATCGTCATGGATTCCAACCGGAAGGTCATTTGGCGGAGTAAGAGAAGATGGTTGACTATCTGCGAAGCTATGATCAGATACACCCCCGGAACGTTGGTGAAAAAAATGTACTTCGCGGTACCCTGGAACGTCTTGCCATAATCTCAACACTCCCAATGTCCGCTCTCGACAGTGATCATTTGGAAGACTATCCGAGAAAGCGTAGACCGCTAGAACAGAAGCAACGCCAATATAAGCTCTAAGAAACCCGAGAAAATCGCGATGGGATATTGCTGTCAACGGTGGGTCCAAAAATGATGCAAACGGGCTATCACTCCGGGGCGGGCCATCCCGCACATTCGCCCAGAGATCCTCATGCATTATCATGCAGCTCAACCAGATACCAAACGATTTTTCCTCGGTTCCTATTTCCCTTAGAAACCGACAAGCGTCCGCAAAGTTGGCATCCGGGTTCGACAAGGCTTCTTCAAATACTTGCCAGTCCCGTAGCCGAGCTGTTAGTCGTTGAGCACCCTTTTTAACTTCTCGTTGGGTCGTGGGTGATGCCTCCACAGATTGGAGCAAGCCCTTGAACCAGTCGACGTCGAGTAGTTCTGAAATGTCAGGGTTGGTGGTTGCATCTAACAAGGTATATATCGTGTCATCGTCATTCAGATTAGAAACATCGAACACGTTTTCCAGGTTGAGTGATTGCTACAACGATGGTCAGTGCACATATGTTATTTCATGTACGCGACACGCACCATGAGTGCTTGCGCGAGATGAGGGTTTTGTGAAGCAGAGCGGCATAGTATCCCGGCCACGAGATACGCCTGAGTCTCGTCCTACTTGCCATGATATCGTTAGCCTGGACAAACACCGATCGAACAAGTTTAACGCAGACCATTGGGCCGATTGCATCTGCAATCTTCTCCGCAAACCGCTGTAGAGATTCAACGGAGACATCCTCGGCGACAGGACGGCTCAAACAACGAAATGCTGAATCTAGATCGATATCCATGTCCTCCTCGCCCAAGTCAGAATATAGATGGGGAAATTCCGGAAGATCCCAATCGTCGTTGGGCGGTTTCAAGCAAAACATGAGACAAATGACAAGATTGAGTGAGGGTGCGTCTGGAATCAAAGTAAGAAGTTTCCTCGCCAGACACGTTGGATCAGAAGCATTGGCGAGATCGAGCGCAGGTGACATGGGGACAGGGTCAGGAAGCTGTAGCAAATCTGGCGTATACGACGTCGCGAACGCGGTTGCGTCGGTGACGACTTCGCCGTATATAGCCATGGACACACTCTCAAAGTCCCCGCGCACGATCATGAGGCGCGTTCCAAACTAGATGGGATCGTCAGGCTTGAAGGGAAGGACAACGATAATAAACATTACGTGCATCAGCACCCATGTCTATCGCAAACTCGGTCTGTCCACCCGAGTATGCGATCACGGTCGGGATGAGCGCGTTGGGTGCCTTGAGTTTGTGTTTCCCATCTTGCGAACCTGGCACGGGGTGCGCGTTAAAGTACACATCGATGAAGAACGAATCTGGCTCGGTGCGTCTACAGAGCACCGTCAACAATCGATGCAATTCATCTAGCTAGATACCTACGCGACGATATCCGGGCAGTTTGCAAACGGCTTCGCGCCTGTTGGAAATATCTTGACAGCTTGGACCCTGCATGGTGACGCAAAGCGGACGGAAGCGAGGTTGGAGGGCCCGAGCGGTTTCAAGTTGCACCACTGCAACAACATCGAAATGGTCCGTGCGTCAAGACTTGTCGTCGTCGTCGTCAGCGTCGACGAGGGCAGTACGGGGGAATCACGTGCCAGCGTGATACATTATTTATACATGTTTGTGTCGACTCATTATTGTAATTGCTTTCTCGTACTACGTGGAAGAGTCGGACGGTGCTGCGCGTCCGTGCCATTCTCAAGTCCCCACCATGAGTCCACCGCCAACCATCAAGCTCCCAAAACTCTCCCTTCCGCACCAAAATACCGCCCTCAACGGCCGCAAACGAAGTGGCAGCATCGTCAAGGTCGAGGAAGTCGGCGGTCGGGTCGAAGAATTGCTCGACAGAAGTGCATACGTCAACATCAACGCAAACTGGGTCAACGCAAAGGGTGTGTGTACAATCGCACTGTCTGAATTTTCTAGCACTCAAACGCCTTGTCACAGGCGCGTGGCTAATCCACGTCGTCCTCGTCTTCACAGGCAAGATCATCATTGACACCATCCCCGGCATGCCGCAGCAAATCAGCTGGACCCTCGTCAACTTGATATACCTCGCAGTGAGTCTACGTTGTCTTGTGCACCCGACGAGATGCTCAGCAGCGCTAGTTGTCGTACCTCATGTTCCACTGGGTAACCGGCATCCCATTCGACAACGAACTCCATGCCGGTGCTTACGATGACCTCACGCTCTGGGAGCAAATTGACGATGGTGCTCAGTATACCCCATCAAAGAAGTGGCTGATCACCGCGCCAATATTGCTGTAAGTGTCTACCACAGCCTTCGTGTCGGATCTCATGCCACACGTCTTTAGTTTCCTCGCTTCCACACATTACACAAATTACAACCCATGGCTATTTGCTGTCAACCTCACGGCTCTCATCGCCCTTGCCATAATTCCCAAGCTCCCTCAGGTACGTGTCTGGCCACCGTCTAGACTGGTCTACGCGTCCGTTGACATCCGTCCAGCTTCACCGACAACGTGTGCGATTCCTGGCACAAGATGCATCAGGAATGGCTACACCAGTCACACCCAGTTTTTCCCATAGTGAGCAACTGAAGCAAATCGATCCCTCAAATATCAGCGATGCGCTCTTGAAATAGCAATGTAATGGACTTGATTATTTCACTTTTATACACTGGTCAGGGTGATCTACATCTCTGGACCACATCCGCTTCATTCTCTAATGGAACACACGTCGCAATGGTAATTCCCCTCCTAATGGTGTACATACCGGGGTTGTAATGCAATTGGGCTCCCGCGGATTATTTCCCCATTTATGCCGTCCCGGTTTCCGGTTCGGAAACGTCCTTATAAAGCGTAAGACGCATTCTAATAAGCGATCCGAAGAAAGAACTGTCATGTGCGTCATCCATTATGATAGGCCATAAAGAGTACGCACAGGTTCCGGAGGAGCATCAAAATAGTAACTTTTCCAACTGCAGGGATATAGATGGATGCCTGTGAAAAGTGTCCGTCGTGTGTGAGTGATGTCCCTTGTGCCACGATAGGTCTTAGCACACCTTGTCCCTGACGTCCGTCTCAAAGTTCTTGTCGGCCGCGACGTTTACAGCGATGCATCCATCTTTCAGCCATTCTGTCTTGACTTTGTATTCGGCAGTTGGAACGGCCGATATGACCACGTCAGAGATCGCGAGGCATTCTTGTAGCGACAGTTGGCTCGGGTGAGCGACGTGATGGGGAAGGTATTTCCGGGTCGTCTCTGGCGTGCGAGGGCGCTTCGTATACTCCTGCCGTGAGAAGAAAACAATCAACTCGCAGTTCTGAAAAAGACGGCACCCCCCTTTCACAACGTCGCGCGCACCTGAATGGAGTCTATATCGACGGAAAACACCCGTGCGCCGTCGTTGGCCAACAACGCTGCGAGGGGCCTACCAACGACTTCGGATCTACGACCATAGAGAAAGAAGAGCAGGCGCGTGCGTGAATTTTCAGGGGGGACGGCGTGCCTTGGTAATTCTCACCGGTTGATGACGGTCACCGTCTTCCCGTAGGCACGGTCGCCGTACGTGAGGATCTTATTGTAGACGCCAATATACTCGAGGCACTTGACGACGCCAAGGGGCGTACATGGGAGGATGGACTTGACCATCCCGGGAGGAGGGACATCGTCTTTGACCGGGACGTGCGGCACGGTCGAGGGGACCGGCGACGTGAGAGACTTGGGTTCTATAAATCGAATGCTGGGTGATAAGACGTGGGCATGTGGCACATCAGCGATGCAAGGGACGGCCCTACTTGTGGTATAAGTTGTAGTGAAACTTGAAATGAAGACCTTCGACGTCCTTCAGGGGCGAGACAATCTTTGGAAAACGGTTTCGTGAGCATGCAAAATTACTGAGACCTCGGAGCAGAGCTGACTTGTTGCAAGTAATGATCCTAACGGTCGTCAGTGACGCACCCTTTTTTTCTGATCGCAACAAACACATACCTGTCTTCCGCCAAAGATGGGGTAATACACCTACATCCCCACCCACCATAAATAAATCCGACCGCACACACCCATCCAAACGCAAAACATGCGCACCATGATCCCGTCCACGTTCACATCTTCATTGGCATCTATGATCGCCTCCTCCACCCCTTCCCCATCGGCCCTTTCAGCGTTCTCAGCCGAACCGACCACCTTGAGAACGAACCGCACACCGAGCGCGTCGCACTGCTTTCTAGTGAACTCGGAATAAAATTTACTCGGGCCCGCCGATGTGCCCAGAATACCGACGAGCGTCGGGGGTTTCGGCGATCGGGCGAGAAAGGCTTTGACTTCGTCGCGAAAGGTGTCCGCGACGAGGTCTGCTTTGAGGAGGAGACCTTTGCCTGAGGCGTCCGCCATATCGTTGGCTCAAGTTGTGTGCGATCCGAAGTGGGCCGATCGTAGATTTTTGTAATACTGATCCGAGATCATATGTGGTCACGTGAATCGTACAGATCGAGGAGCATGATTGGCCCGAGGGTGAACAGACTCGACGGTCCGAAAGATCTTGTAGTAACGTCTTGATCAAGTTCATAGTCTACAGCACTGTGGTGGGGATTCCCGGAGGAAGGAATAGCCCGAGAAGCGAGCTCAGTATCTCCGATAGATATAGGCTTTCTGCGGCCGCCACAGAATAAATGTGTTTATCTCCCTTTCCCCCGCTGACGCCAGACGCTGAAATTTCTAGGGACCCCCTTGTCTCCGATAACCCCATCTTTATCTTGCCAACCTCCAAGTGTTCAAACATAAACATCCGCTACATAGGGCATTATAAAGAAAGAAAAAAACGAAAAGCGCATCGCCAGGATGTCCAACGATGAAAATTTGGATTCCTCGTAAATGAAACGAATGAGTATACAGACAAGAAAAAATCGTTCCTAGCAGGGGTGAAACTGTATTGCGAGCGCCCAAGGACCGCACCGTGTACAGACGGAACGATCGTCTTCATCCCCCGTGCGCATCGCCGTTGACGAGACCCTCTCGGTATGAGACCTCATCCATCACCTGTGAGTCGTTAGCCTCGAAATCATCCACGTCAACATCACCGTTCCCGCTCCCTCCCACTTTGTTTTCCTCATCCTCCTCCTCGTCCATGAACGATGCTGCTTTCTGTATCGTCCAAACACACATTAATTGACTGGCCGGTCACAACTACAACTCATGTGCATACCTTCATCGCCTCGGCCTCATTCGAGTAGTGCCGTCCGCGCGCTCTAACAAACGCAGCATGCTTTGCAGCAGCTACATACCCCGATCAGCACCCAAACGTAACGTCCAAGAACAGAAATCCCGGCCTACCTTCCTCGTCCATCTCCTCCGACTCGGGTTCTTCCCCCGGTTCTGCCTTGAGCGCTCTGATCTCGCCCCTTGCTTCGTTCGGGAGGTTAAACGACGTACTTCGGCTCGACGTCGCACTCCCAGAACGTCCCGACGAGTTCCGGCCGACGCTCGACAAGGACGCGCGACGCGAGGACGGACCAGACGCCATCACGCTCGTAGGGGACTCTGCCCGCGAACCAAAATCGCTCGGAGAACTCGCACGTGCGCCCAGATGGAGGTCGGGTATATCTAACACGCACGAAAAAAGGGGGGACCGGAACGAAATGACCCGAGGTCAACATACACCGTCCGTGACCGGCCCGGTTAAAAAAAGGAGCCAACGTACCTCCTTCGACTTCGTCCGTCTCGGGATTGTATCGGACGTAGGGCGTCTTGGGCTCTGTGATCTTCATGAGACTATCTTTCTGGATCTCCGTCAACGCAATGTTGGCCTCGTCCCATTGTAGACTGCTACACGACACGGCACGTTAACCACGCTGGAAACGAGTGAAAAAAGACACCGACTGTTGTTGTTGTGCGGTCGGTTGCGGCACGACGTTCTTGAGGATGCCTTTGGGTTTCGGCTGAGATGCGGAACGGCGTAGTGGAGAGAGATGTGGGGGATCTTGAATGATCTCTACGGTAGACATTGGATAAAGTGTACAGCGACGGCGAACGAGGTCGATGGTCGACTGGAGCACACTGCCAATCTCGTACGAAGGTCCGAGTGAACCCCTCAGCGTCTCCCGTATCAGAGTGTGGGAATAACATGCCTTTCTAGGGGTTGTCAAGCGGAAGCAGAGATGCGATGCTGAGCGGGTCTCGCCGCGAACGACAGTAGAATGTGTGTGGATCAGGTACGGGTACAGGAAGCTAGTACAAAAGTCCGACAATGACAGAAATAGCTCTGCCGCCCTCTGGTAGTAACGACCCGGATCAGAACAATCCATTCATGAGACGCAGTGCAACGTTCTCGGGTTCCTGCCTCGCCATCTCGATGATACTCAGCAGCTTCTTGATACCGACCAATAGCGGCAATGTCGGCGTTTCCGCTTCAGAGGCATTCCGCGGGAATCCGGCACTGGAGAGCTGACGCATAGTCGAATGGAGCTCCGAGTCGTCCGCAAACAGCTCGACCGATCGTAAAACGACCTCGAGTTGTCCGAGATGCGAGATGGGTGGCACTTTGATGGAAGCATCGAATACCTCTGAGAACCCGAGGTCCGTAATGTGTTGCCCCAGCGACGACGTGGCGAGCACCAAGAGGCGGCGACCCTGCGACGCAGATACTCAGGATCTGTCAACGCAGACAGCGGACAACGTTACAGACCTTCGGAGGTTTCCGTGCAATGAGGACTAATAACGTTTGAAGAACGGCGTTCGAGAATCTATTGCCCAAATATGTCCAATCTATAGCGCCGACCTGTTAATATCCTTTCAAGGCGCATCACGGATGAGCTTACCTAGCAGGCGCTCTAGGCTGTCTACGACAATGACACTCAATGGACTCTTATAACTGTCGTTGAATGTTTTCGTGATAGCGGAAATTTTCTGTGCTTCCGAGAAGCCAACCATCCGATCAGGAGAGATTATTTTCACGAACGGGAATTCCGACCGCCATGCGATCGACGCAGCCAAGACTGTCTTGCCAGATCCAGGCAGTCCGTTCAAAAGGACGCTAACCCGCGGCGTCCGCTCTGATTTGGCAACCTGGTTGACGAACAGCTTCCCCTTCTCCAATATTTCCTAAAAGGCATCTCAGCAGGTCCAAAAGGCATGAGCGCTTCACGACGCACGTGGACCTCGGAATCAAACTCGATAATTCCATTTTGAATTACTTCCTGGATCTCCTCTTCCGAAGTACCAAACGCCGGCTTAATTTCCTCCAATGCTTGGGAGAAATCATTCCGGTTGACTCTCAGATTCTCCACGTCATCTGAAATGCCCGCAAACGTCCCAACCTTGACATGCCGATTAAAGGCAAAACTCGTCGCGCTCTTGACGAAGCCTTCGATTTCAGCGCCAGAGTAGTTCTTCATCAACTGTGCGAGTTCTTGGAGGTCGACATCATTGTCCATTACCTTGTTGGTTCGCATCTTGGCGGTGTGGATACGAAGGATTTGATACCGACCCACTGCATCAGGGAGCGAAATTTCCATATGGACTTCGAGACGACCTGGTCGCAGCAGTGCCTCATCAATCATGTCCACCCTGTTCGTCATACCGATGACAAGGATGTTATTCAGTCTGTCGACACCGTCCATCTAGCACTGGAGTCAGTATTTTCAACAGCTCGAGAAACCGACACGCTATACCTTTGACAAGAGCTGGTTGACAACAGTGTCGCCTACGCCAGTCCCACTGTTTGTTGAACCACGCTGCTTGAAGATAGCATCCAGCTCGTCGAAAATGATGATGTGCAAGCCACTGTCGTCGCTCTTTTCTTTGTACTACAGTAATGTTTGATATTAGCTCTAACCAGTGAGGAGAGCGTGCGGGAACCCACCTCCTTCTCAGCGTCTTCGAAGAGCTTACGGACGTTCTCTTCGGAAGCACCGACATATTTGTTAAGAATTTCAGGCCCATTTACGATCTTGGGCTCTCGAGCATTCAACATTTTCCCAATTTGGCGCGCAATCAGAGTTTTACCCGTTCCAGGAGGTCCGTGTAGTAGAATACCTGTGGAATACACACTCGGCAAGTGATCTAGTATGCTCGAGGAGAGGACACACCTTTTACGTGTTGAATCCCGAGCTTCTCGACGAGGGCTGGGGGGAACACGCGCGAGGCAAAGGCACGTCGAAAGATGTCATGAAACTCCTTGTCGAGACCTCCGATACCCATATCCTCGAATTTGAAGTTTGGCGCAATGATCGCGTTCGTAGCGGCTCTGATAGGAAATTGAGGTCAATGGTTCGCGCAATGTCAACAACCTACCTCTTCGCGCTCGCCTTGATCTTCATCGGACTACCACCCTCTTTCCTGATGGTGATGTCTGTCTTCCGCATCATCACACCCATCTCGATAGATCTCGAATGGTCTCTCGGCCCAACTTTCTGCTCATAATCAACTGTGGACAACGAGGAGACGATGAGTTTCAATTTATCACCCTTGAAATCCACGGTGAGGATCCCTCCGGGTGCAAAGACGAGGCCGCTGTACGCATTAAGGATCTTTGAAATCATTTCGTCTTGATCATAAGGCGACGGATTCTCGTAATTCTTCTTCCAAAAGCTCGCGTCGAGATCGATGGATTGTAAATAGGGCGGATCGGGAAGTAACTCGACGGTGACCTGGTCCCCGGTGAGGGAGAGCTCCATCCACTGCCTGAGTGACATGGAGGCTGCAACGGTTCCGGGTCCGATCGTCGCGGACGTGTCGTGGCTTTGGATAGGGTGAGCGGTGACAGTGCAGGGCAAGTAATGGCGTACCATGTCGTGACAGGGTATCTTCCTTTGACGATGACGTGCACGCTGTTGGGGAAGTCGGACGGGTGGACGATGAGGCAGTTTTTGAGGGCGAGGGTCTCGTTGGGCGTACCCGCGACGGCGTAACTGGAATGCATCGTTCATTTACTGGTGGTATACAAGGGTAGGTACGTACCTCATACCCGAGCGCGGTGGAGGGGGTTTACGATCGTACGATCGCTTCTCAAAGAGCGAGTTGGATGGATCGTTGTAATGTGCTCCCTGTGGAAGTAGTGGGCGGGCATTTGACCTCGCGGGGAGGCCGTCGGGCAGGCGGTTGTATTGATTTGGGGGTTGGTTGGGTGCTGGTGATGACCTACCGAAAAACGACGACATGAATGTCTATCGATATGATTAGGATATTCGCTAATGTCTTGTCTTGTCGTCGTGGTCCGCAATGATGTCCACGACGCCGCAGTAACCAAAGTGGGACTGATTACATCATCAACTCTGGTTTTGGGCTTTCAGGAGCACCCAGTTCAAGTTCAAGTTTGTTGCTAGCTGCAGCTGCAGGGCTGTTGGGGCTTGCATTTTTCAGACGCGCTGCGGACAAGGCCTACGATGCGCTCGATAGCAAGTGTAATCACCAAGAGCTTGGGTGACCTTCCTCTCGACCGTCACTCATGCGAGCTACTGGGTCCTACCGCGCTGGTGAGTCTGGCTGCCACGTAAAACGCAGCTTTAGATCCAACTAGTGTCTTATCACAGATCGTTCAAGCCCTCATGGGCGTTCTTGCCGTTCTTTCGCTCGTCTACAAAAGACAGAGAGAAACCCAGAAGCGTCCATGGCAGATATGGTAACTCGCTCTGCTACCGTGCCACGCAGTGACTGAGTGCACTCTGTGCTCATTCCATAGGCTATTTGACGTTCTAAAACAAGTTTTTGGCGCCATGTTCATCCACGGGCTCAACGTACTTATATCCGACTTTGGATCATATCACTCTGCCGGGAATGCCTGCACATATTATTTTCTTAACATCCTCCTCGATACCACGCTCGGTGAGTCTCTGTGGATCCCCAGACTCGACTGCGGTTGTGACGCAGTTGGAATCGAAAGGTGTCGGGCTGATCTATCTCGTGCTGCAAAGCTCGACGTGGTTGTTTTCAAAGAAATTTGGCATCAAAGGCTTGAAGACGGGACAGTATGGCAACCCCCCTTCATTCACTTACTGGCTCCGTCAGGCTGCCGTATACATTTTCGCCCTTACCGCGATGAAACTGCTCGTGGTCGTGTTGTTTGCTTTTTGGCCAGATATATCCGCCATAGGTGACTGGCTGCTCGGCTGGACCACTCTTTGGGACGGGGATTCAGTTCAAGTGGTATTGTGCGTAGACTCTTTTGCTCGTCGTACACGTTTCACGTAAATTTTCTAGCGTCATGGGCGTCTTCCCCATGATCATGAACATCGTGCAGTTTTGGTTAATCGACTCCATCGTCAAAGCATCCACTAGTCCAATCGCCATTCGTTCCTCGCCTAGAAGTTCTGACGCTCAAGATCGCGAGCCTCTGTTCAGCTCTCCCGATGATGACGATGACGTTTTGCCACGAGACATCGAAGATGGCCCTCGGCCATCCACCTCCAGGGCAACGTCAGAGGGTGATTTCAAAACCCTTATCGGTTCAGAAGACAGTATGGCAAAACTATCGGTATCTGGATCATCGTCACCGATGACTCTTCCAGGAACCGCGGCAGTGGTTGCGCATGATTACCCACCCAACACCGTCGGCAGCGTATCATCACAGAGTAGCGCCAGATCTCGGCACAAGTACAGACGCGCTTCGTCGTCTCTGCTCGATTTTCCGATAACCAACTTTGCGCCGGCTGTCAACACGGTTGATTCGTCGCGACATGCCTCACACCAGGCCATGCTCTCAAAGTCATTAGACCGTGTCGAAGCCGCCACCGGCGATGTTGCAGAGTTTGACGCATGGGAGAAGAGCGATTGGGAGGCAGGAGCGATTGGTCGACGATCTGAGCCGAACAAGATCCACATCAGTGTCAGGTAACCCGGGCGATTCTGTCTATCTTCGGCAATCATGACGCTTTCTTTCTTGGTCCTATTCATGATCCTACACATGTATTATATCTCAGATAATCATTCTTTCTATGCTAGTGGACATGTTTCATGACGTGATGTCGTGCATCATGGGACGGTGTTTTCGTCATGGAGCGTGTCGTACACGCGGCCTTTATAGTGCAGCTACTGCGCCTTTCGAGCTGTTCATCACCGCTCCAACCCTTCCCACCCGCTTCAAACACTGATAGATGCATATATGATGATCGGAAACTTACCTTCCAATAACGTACCGACGGAGAACGACACGAAGCTTCCGACAGAAAGTGGCGCTGCATTTTCACTCGAAAATATCCTCGGCGACAACCATGACACGCTCGAACACCCTGGACTCAAACAACAAGAATTAGACGCAGCCACGACAGCGGCGGAGGGCTGGGACGAGGAATCTGCGAGTCGACCGACGGCGGAGGGGTTTTGCGTCGAATGCGAGGGTGAGTGGGTTCCACGCGTGGGAGGGGCGGTCATCTGACGGGATCATCTGGTACCCACGGCAGACCAGCCTGCACAGTTGTCGTGCAAAGAATGCGGGGACGACTACTGTGAAGTGTGTTTCGCGGCGCAACATCGAAAAGGTTCGCGAAAGAAGCACACGGTGACGCCCATCTCAGGGTACCTGAAACGCGCGGACAGGGTGCGGAATGGCGTCTCGAGCGCGACGACGGGAACAGCGGCGGACGACGAGGGTAAACGGGATGAGGTTTGTGGTCTTTTGCGTCGACGTGCTTTTTTTTTTATCGGCGTCCATTCGCAGGTCGAAGTGGTCGAAGTGGACGTCGAGATGGAGGAAGATTCGGATGCAGAGCTCGACCAGATTGCTACCCGGCCCATTGCGGGACCGTCCATGGAGCTGCTCGGCGCTCAACCCACCATCGGCACCGCCGTCGGCGAATGGTTCGTCGAGCGTGCCAAATACATTCCCCTCCGTCTATCGCTCAGCGAGCGTAAATACCTCCGTCTCCTCGACGCCGCACTTCAAGTCTCGGAGTATACGGACAAGATTGATACCATCACATTCGGCCTCTCGAAAGCAAAGCGGATCGTCTATCAGATTCGGGAACTGTGCGCGATCTTGTCGGGGCTTGTGTTGTCCGCGGACTACAAGCTTGGGCAGGAGCTCTTTACGGACCGTGATTTCCACCGTAATGCAGAGTTTTACCAACAGATATTCGAGCTCGGACGGCGGCACAAGATCATGAACCCCGATAAAATGCGTACGACGTATGGAAAATTGATTTATCTCCTTCAGGTGTGCATGGTATTCCTCGGGATGCTTGGATCGAATGATTAACGATAGCTGTGTTGTAGGATAGCCAATCGCCCGAGGTGAAGGACATGCTCAGCTTTTCTTGTGTCAAATCCATACGGACCGTATACAGTGTACTGGAGCAGCACGGCGCCCTGGACCTCCTTCGTGATGATCTTGTATCCGTTGCGACCAAGGAAATCTACGCCGAGGGTCGATCGAGACGCGACGTTCAAAAAGATATCAAGAGCAAGGAGCGCGCGATCGAGACGCTTGCTTCTCGCTATCAACGCGAGGGTCTAAACCAGGAACACGTCCGTCAATGTCTCTACAGCATTGGCGACAACCACGCGTTCCTGCGAACGAACCGCGACCCTTGTGACCGCATGATTCATTACCTCAAAACATACTTTCACCCCACGCAAGCGAAAGAGTCGAAACACAGCTTGGCGATCCGGAGTGGCAAGGGTGGTGCAAGGCTCAGTCACGACCACGCCAAGCAATACGCGTACGTGTTGCAAAGCCTGACGCTCTGGCGTGAGATTCTCCATGGTATGTCCTGTCGCGCCTCGTGGACGTGGACTCACGCTGGCCGCCTAGACATGTTCCGGTTGTGGTCTCTCACGGAGCAAGACTTACTCTCTGAAAGTGTCCCCTATCGTCTTCGCGACACGGGTCAAGGTCTGAACAGAGTCCAAGCTTCCCCAAAAACGCTGCGCATGATGCACACGATCCTTCACCGTGCCCAGCAAAGCGTCGGGTTCTGGGTCGGCTCGTCCGCTATCCACATGGGCGATCACAATGTCCCCAACGCGTTGATGTTCATCGGTAAACCAACGTTGTCCTCGTCGCCCCTACGAATGTTCTGATCGGATTCGTTTACAGACAAATACTCTCAAATCTACCGCATCCTCCTTCCCGTTTGCAATACCCTCTCACAAATACCCAGTCTCTCGGACAAGCCCGCGCTGCGCTCCTACATCGAAGACGAATTCGGTTCGATCGACAACTGCATACGAGAAATCCTCTCCGATTTCTTCCGGCATGGATTTGACGGTTCCGGGGCGGACAACTTTTTCGACGCGGGGAGCTGTATTGACGGGCGTTTGACGAGCGCGTGGAATTGGTGTGCGCAGTTGGAGAAGAAGCGGTATTTCCCTGTGTTCTTGTTGACAGGTACGTTGTTTGTGATCGTGTCTGACGTATCCATCGTTGATGCGACAGTGATCTCTAGGGTTCATTGGGTTTGATGGGGAGTGGTGAGGAGCGAAACTGGTGTATATCAGTTCATTGCTTGTACTGTACGAATCTGAGCGGAGTTCGAAATTCGGGAGTCCTCGACACCCTTGAGTCAGGGGTCCAAGTTCGTCGCAGCCAAAAACTAAAGCAGATGTCATTGTGTGAGGTAGATGATGTGGTGTTTGGTGCCGACGACGTGACTCGTCGCACTGGCTCTCCAGCCAGCAACATAACACACAGTGCTGCTTCAATCCAAGTCCCACCTGCAGGTGCCCCTAACAACATCAACAGATTATCCACCCCATTGGTTGCTGCGACACCCAAAAATCCAGGTCTTGCTGAGCTCCTTGGTTCAGCTGCTGTTGTTAATAACATTCGTAAGTGTTGTGGTTTATACGTTACATACATATCTTTCTGAACAAAGACTACAGGCTTATGCACTGGCCTAGAGGAGAAGCTCGTTGCATTGCACAAATGCCGCTCACAGGGCAAAAGTTTCCTGGCGAGTATGCTCCCATGATGGCATGCATGCACTGACCTGTGTTTTCTAGATGTTACATGATGTTTCATTCGACCAATTTGATGGTATACGCCAACTCATTTCGCAATTTGGCAAGGTTTTTGGAAAACCACGGTAAGTCCTAACAGCTTGAGATCCATGTAAGGGACTAACATATATTTTCAACAGCTTTGGTTTTTTTTTCGAAACCCGGTTTCTAATGGTCCAATGGCCCACTCGTATTCATGAAGCACAAATAATGATTCTCGACAAGGTAGCAAATGAGCAGGGGGCAGCTCTTCCCTTTCCAGATATCATCTCGGCCCAGATTGGCCACAACGAGGAATTGACGACTCCCAATGGCGATACCATTTCTCCTGACCTCTGTTTGCAGTTCTTTGCAAACGACTTATCGCAGTCCCCCATTTATCCCATCGTTTGTGAAGTGGCATTCATGCAATCCTTTACGAGTGCGCACTCTCAAATCAAGGCTCTGGTTGATGCGTATCCATCCATTTGCATGGCAATTCTGATCGACATTACCGAAACACCGTCTTACAAATGCCCTGCAGAGGATAGTGAGGCTTGGAAGGCGCTTTGCAAGGACCAGTCGCCATTGGATCTTCCGGCTTTCATACACTGCTCCACTGTGAAGATTGGGGATCTCTTTGATGATGTTGTTGTAGCAGATCACACATGGTGCTCGGTCAAGCAACTCAACTGCCATGTATGGGTCAGGGATCCCATGACAAAGGTGATGACTGTTGACATCACCGAGCCTGGGGATAAGTATGCAGTGGGGGTGAGTGGTCAGGCTGCTATACGATAATCTATACTCAGCCCAATCATATAGACTTTGCCTGGTGGTGGCGGCATGGATCACGTGGACGAGATTGTACTCAAAGGCCTCCGTGAGGTGAAAGCGGCCATCATCTTATTTTGCGAAAAGATCGGTATCGAAGACCGGAGACTTCTTTCTGCACTGCTCCAGCATGACACAAAGCTCCCAGTCTCCCTGAAGTCACTTTCCCGAGAGCTCAAACGAGGCATACAGATGACGAGTCACCATCGATATCAAGACTGGTATCAGAAATCTTTCAGAGGTGTGAGGCGAGGGTACGAGGATGATGGTGAATTTTGTCCCGATGACTCCGAGTCGGATGATGTAGAAGGGTGAGGGAGTTGTACTATGCTGGATTGGCGAGCGCGAGCGCAGCCACTCACCAGCTTCGTTCCGCGTCGTCTCGATGATACCTTTGTTACTTCTTTGTTTGTTGTCTCTTTTGTTCCTTTGTTTATACGCCCACTGCCATCAAGTTAGTCACCTCTCTTGCACCTCCCGATTCGTACATGCATAGAACGTCAAACAGAGCTTTCTGCCTGAACTCCTTGTTCACTTTGTGTTGCCTGTACTGCCTCGGCCACATTGCCCCCCCTTTGTTGTGCGAGTGCGACTATTTCGATCACGCTGGCGAGTCCCGCTTTCCAAGCGAGCAGCCGCTTCTCGAGTGCTTCCCATTGCTCCCGCTCGAACTTGCGCGCGGAGGATCTGTACACGTGGAGATTTTGCGTCGCTTGGGAGAGTTTACCGGCAATAAGACCGGCTCGAATGACTGAGATAGAACACACGACCGTCAATGTACTTCCCGCGAGAAATCTCATGTCGTACCATCTATGGTCCACTTCTCGACTTCAGATGTGTCGATTTGCAACGTGGACGCGATCGTCACGTACGGAAGATCACGTCCAATGTAGTCAAATGCGAGCGATGAAAAGGCCATGAGGCGAATTTTGTGTTCGAGCTGTGCGCTGTCGAGTTCTGCCAACGACCGGGACCTTTCGATCAGCGGGATGGACATACATTACACGCAAAAAAACGTACGATATGTCTCGAGAACGGCGGAATGGCTCTCGACCCATGCCCGAAACTCGGGAAATCCATTTCTGAGGAATATCTGGACAAGAGGGAACAGTTCGTGGTCTCGCACGGCGATGATAGAATCGATGTTGTACAATTTATCAAAGTCAAAGACAGTCGGTATACGGAGCGCGGCAACGATCGTGTCGACAGCGGCCGAACGAGATTCTGGGGAGGAGGATGGGAGGGTGTGCACGAGTAAAATTCGATATTCGTAGGCGGGCTCCCTGCGGAGTGGATGTGGTGAGCGCAGGAACATGCCAAACAAAGAGTACCTACGCTTTTCCGGCTTTGGTAAGCTCGTCGATGATGGTTTTCAGGAATTGGCTCTTTTCGTCGTCGGAGACGTCCCATTCCTTGAGCCATCGTTCGACGTTAGATTTTGTCAGGGCAAGAACTTCGATGTCGCTGTTTCTTGCTGCAAGCTGGAAAAGGGTGGTATATATCGGCAGCCGCAAGGCGGATGACCGTGGAGTGGCATTGAATAAATTGGATAATCTACATGGAGGTCAGTACAGTGGATACTGGATGATGACTGGATCTCACACGCGATATTTTATTGGTGTGGTGTTAGAGGGTGAAGATGATATTACACTGAGTAGGTAGACTACATGTTGTCTCGTTTCCGACGAGTCCAGTTGCCACAGAGTGAATAGATGCGACTGCAAGAGGTTGAAGAACCCCTCTATTTCTGTCGCAATGTAAGAGGAGAACGCAAGCGATCGTGACCACACGTACCTTTGTCGGATCCCCGGCCTACGCCTTTAATGTTTTTGAGCACAAGCTCAAACGCTGTCCGTCGTTTGTCTTGATCGAGTGACGCGTTATCGGTCTTTACGCCGTCTTGGAGATTCTGCACGAGAGCGGTGCGTTCCTCGTCGGGGATGCCTCTTGCAGTGTACTCGAGTAGTTCTTGCAGCTGCTCCTCGAACGTTCCCTCTGCGAACACCGAGATCGAGTCCATGGCAAGGTCGTTCGCGTGACGTCACGTGTGACAAGCTACAAACGAAATGTGTCTCAACGTCCTAGCACTGCAAGGTTGCCTTTCTCTCTTGCGGTCGGTCTCGGTCGACGGGCTACATAGTACCGGCACTGGCATCGCCGGCAATCTGCTCTAACCACGCAGATCCGCGTCACGAGAATGTGAACGTGAGTTGTCGTCCTTTAATAACTGTCTGGTTTCTGACTTTTACAACGTCCTTTTGCGACTCGCATGGTGCCACAGTGAGAATCGACTTGGTGCACACATCTCGGTGTTCGCACGACCTCCATGTGCTCTACTTCTATTTCGGGGGTGATAAGCCCCCTTCCGCCCTCATATTAGTATTTTTAGCGTAGTTTCCTTTCCAACGCCGAGAGTGCTGGTCTCATCAATGCCATATGCTGCTCGCAGGCACGACTCGGAAACTTGCCGTGGGGAATTGCACGGTATATAACGAGCATCCTGCTCCGAGTTTTCCTGCCTCCACCATCGCGGGTTCTCTGAGGATCGCCCACCGGGAATGTGGTCATTACTCCTTGCCCTTCCGTTCGCGGTCACCCTCGTCAGCGCAAGTCACCATAAGGACTTCCCACATAAGATCAAGGAGAGCATCGAAGCTCCTCCTCATGGCTGGCTCAGACATGGCCCTGCTCCTCCGGACCACCTACTAGAGCTCAAGATTGCACTTCCACGACCACATTTCCCCATCCTCGAGAAGCACCTTTGGGAAGTTAGCAATCCCAGTCACGAGCGCTACGGTGCATACTTGTCAAAGGAGGAGACCGAGGCACTAATGGCACCTCATCCCGAGACACTCGATATAGTCAGCGAATGGTTGGCTTCGCATGGTATCGAGGAAGAACATCTCTACCGGTCATCGGCGCAAGACTGGGTCACTATTCGTGTCCAAGTGGGCCTTGCGGAGGAAATGCTGAACACGGTGAGAATTATGATCTTATAATCGCAATATGCTCAATCAGAGGAACCCAGAAATATGATGTCTATACTCACTCGGACAGTGGTGAGAGCATCGTCAGAACAACCAGCTACAGTCTTCCAGAGAGCTTACACGAACACATTGAGCTAATCCAACCGACAACAATATTCACTCGCCTCCGGCCATTCAAGAGTACTTTACACTGGCCAAACACGGTGTCGTCTGGCTCTCTAAGCCCCCCCACCAGCACGCTTACAGGACCGGCTGGAAACCCAGTCGATGCCAGCTGCAATGGCACGGTATGAGAGCCCGATTTGGTATCTAGACCCCTCTAACAATTCGGTTCTGTAGATCACCATCACTTGTCTTAGACAACTCTACAACGCTGTCGGATACAACACCTCCGCCACGAACGGTAACAAATTTGCCGTGACCGCTTACATCGAGGAGTACACCAACAACCAAGATCTGCAGCAATTCTTCCAGCTGGAGAACCCTATGGCATATGGGTCCAACTACACCTTTGTGTCCATAAACGGTAAGAACGTCTCAAACTCGGAGTCTCGGATGACAACCTCCGCTCGTTGACCATGTACTCAGGTGGCACGAACAACCAAACTTACGCAGCTGCCGGCGTAGAAGCCAATTTGGACACTCAATTTGCTTATGGACTCACATACCCGACTCCCGCGACCTTCTACTCAACTGGTGGCTCACCCCCTTATATCCCCGACGAAGTCACTCCGACGGACACTAATGAACCCTACGTTAACGTTCGTTTCATCTCTTGCTCTATTCATCCGAGTTTTGTCGTCATTGATTACAGTGGTTGGACTACGTCTCCTCTCAAAACTACCTTCCCCAGACGATTTCGACCAGTTATGGCGATGACGAGCAGACGGGTATTTGATTTCATTGCTTGGACTGGCATAATCTGACCATAAGCAGTTCCATACACTTATGCTACCCGTGTCTGTGCTGGATTTGCCGCCCTCGGTGCCCGCGGCATCTCCCTCTTGTTTTCATCCGGCGATGGTGGTGTTGGAGATGGAGACCAGTGCTTCTCAAATGATGGTACCAACAAGACTATGTTCGTCCCCAAATTCCCTGCCGCTTGCCCATAGTGAGTGTGTCCTGCCTGTCGTATATATATCCTCTGATAATGCACCAAGCGTGACATCTGTCGGCGGTACTAATTACATCCCTGAAACTGCCGTCTTCTTCTCTGGCGGAGGTTTCAGCAATTACGTACGTTCATCCCCGTAACTGCCTCTACCATTACACTGACCAGTCTCAACATCAGTTCCCTCGACCTGATTACCAGCAGACGGCTGTAAGCAAGTACTTGCAGACGCTTGCTCCTGGAACCTATGAAGGTCTGTACAACCCGTCAGTATTTTCTCGCCTTCTTGCATGATCATATCTGACAAGTAGCGTTCTAGCCATGGTCGTGTAAGTACCTGTCTATCCCAAATGACGCCTTAAGCTAAGGCTTGCCCACTAACGACTCTTTCTGTATAGGGTATCCCCGACGTCGCTGCGCAGGCCATGAGCTTCCTCATCGTCTACCAAGGTCAACCGAGCTATGCCACCGGCACGTCCTGCGCCTCTCCCACTTTTGCCTCCTTTGTTTCTATGCTCAACGACGCACGGATCGGTGCCGACAAACCTCCTCTGGGCTTTTTGAACCCGTGGTTGTACGAGACTGGTTACGCTGGATTGAACGATATCACGATCGGGAACAACCCCGGATGTGGCACGGAGGGCTTCAACGCGACCATTGGTTGGGATCCTAGTACGTCATGCGTATCATTTTTTTTGTTTCATGACACCTTGGCATGTCGTCATTCCTGGCTTCCGGAGGGATTAAACATGCAGGAAGCTATAAACAGAATTTGACTATAGATGGGTGATCGACTGATGGGCTGACACCTTTATGCAGTCACGGGGCTCGGCACACCCAACTTTGAGAAACTGCTGGCGTTGGCCATGATGGATCCTTGATAACCCTGGGGTACAAACAATGATCGTGTGGGGGCCGGAGAACTTGGTCGCGGATGTCTATACTTCAAGTTGTCTGAAAAATACCCGGATGTAGTAGGCGCCTTGGTGAGAGTAGTTAATGTCATGCTCGTTCTGAGAGACCGCGACGTGACTCAGCGACGTGGGGAGGCTATTATGTCGTGGGAATGACAAGGATATGGCGCCACGCCCCGTTTTTAGGCATTGGGTCGTTGTCGGTTCGCAGGATTTTCAGAGCATGTATGAGTTATAACCTGGTAGACTAAATACCTCGAAAAAAGCTATGCATTGGGTATGGCTACGAAATCCCTGCAAACCAACCCGGGAAATAGAAAAACCTATGGACTATCGGGGAGTATGGGTTATACCTGGTATGCGTAGGAGGGATCTGGAACCGAGATTATCATTTTTTTACGATCGGTGACTCAGTCTCGGAGTTTCCCTTCGAGCTTCCACACTCAAATGATGAGCACGCCTAGTAGTACTAAGAAACGGCGCATCACACGCAATACCAACAAGACACACCAGAAGCCACTGGCAGTCGAGGGCGACAAAAAACAGTTTCTTGCCCTGCCACTCGACGTAATCATCGAGGTGAGGGTTATCCTCGCACAACACGCCCCATCGCATCATTACCAATGAACTACCTTTCGAGCCAGGTCTTCCAACGCTTGGAACCTGTGGACATCATCCATCTCGCTCGAACGACCAAAGGGCTCCGTGCGTTCCTTTTCGACCGCCATAGATCCCGTCATGTATGGAAAACGGCGATTGGTAACGTCCCCGACTTACCGCCCTGTCCTGACCATCTCTCCGAGCCTGCATACACCCATCTCGCATTCGTTCCTGTTTGCCATGTATGTTCACATACATTCACATGCTTTCCGAACTCGGGTTGACGTTGACCGTGACGCTCAGGGGTGTTTCAAACCATGCGCTACGATCGAATGGGAACTACGAATGAGGTGTTGTCCGAACTGTCTTCCGAAAATGTACGTCCCGCAAACACCTACCCACATTTGGGATGGCGGTTCTTCTCAATCGGCGACTGACCGTCAACACTCGTACTGTCATGTACTCACAGGACTGTCTTTATCACCGATCCACCCCACAACAAAACGATGCAAAGATCCTATTCAGTACGTTTACCTGTCGCGACGGGACATTATGAGTTGCAAGATCGCGGAGCTGGAATGAGGATCTTTTCTGTGCGATTGGACGGTAGTTACCGTGCCTCGGACTGGGAAAATTTCATGAAACGCACTAAACGCATCTCACGCGCCACGAAAAAGTTCGTGGAAAGGGAGAACGAATTGTGGGAGCCCATCGTAGAGGTGGGTACACTCAAACGAACACCCGTTCAATGCGAGACTCACGATAACATTTCTAGCACGCACGTCAGTGCCGCGAATGGGAATTCAAGCGATTGACCGAGCATTTGACTCGAATCAGGCTAGTTCGAGAAGAGAGAGCGAACGAGTACGTTCTCGTGTCGTTCCTTTCCAGGTTCCTGTTCATTTGAATCTAGTATCAAGAGAAACCTCGAGGCTCTAGGCTGGACCAACGAGCTCTATTACTCGACCGCCTTTTTAAAACTTCGTACAGTCAGCAAGGCGGAGCCTCTGACCCCTGCTGGTAGGTCTTGGTGAGCTGCGACCGGCACCACAGTCACTTACATTCTACTAGAATGGTCCAAGATATCCCCAAAGCTCGTCGCGTCACTGCCGAAAGTCAGGCTCGTGCAGATAGCGGAGATCTATCGCGATCGCCTTGCCCAATTTATTAGTATTATACCTCTTCATATCCAGGGCCTCAGAGTACGCCCTAGACCCATCGACATTTTCCTACACCAAGACGTTCGCGATGTCCTCGAGAAGGACATCAGCACCGAGATGCGCCGCGACACCATGGAACAAAAACTCGGGCCAATTCTACCCGACATAATGCAACAATGGAGTGACGGTGCGGTAGACGCGCTCGCGTCCTTGGCTCAGCAACAGCTTGGTTCCGAAGCGACCGTGGATCCGTCCAACGTTGTGTTCCGGTGCGCCCGGTGCCAAGAACGGATGGGCTTCGATGTGGCGCTGTCCCACCGGGATCTATATCCATTATACACCATCACGCGGAGGAAACGTGAGTACGTACTCGGGCGAGAGTCGAGGGTCTATGAAGGGGCCGGAAAGGAGTTGTATTACTCGTGTCCTCGGAACCTCCGCTTGCTCCGGGTCGACAGGGTTGCGTCGCAGAAGGACGGACGACTTGGCTGAGACTGATGCATGATGGCTAGAAAGAGTAGTCGAATCTGCGCCGCTGACTTGGTTGTATCGTTGTAGAGTCGGATACGTTGCCCCAATGTGACGTTGTCCAATTATCAAGTAGTTCGGAACTGGTGACTAGTACACCGAGTTGTCACTACGCGCTTTCGACTACATGGGAGTGACCACGCTCCCACCTCCAAACCATAGTATTAACCTCTGTAGGCCGTACTTGGTTGAAACATCTTGGGTGATGGTGAGCCGACCTCGGGACCTTGTGCGAACGGAGAGCGCGTCATATAAAGATGGTACATTCTGAATCAGCTTGGAGTCCGTCGTCCGAGTCATGGTCGTCGGCGGGTGGTGTATAAAAACGTATGCTTTCCAGCTCCAACTTGAACTCCTCCACCATTGGTGCGAGCACCCGATCTGGACCTCGGTCAGTGTGTTCACCTTTCTCTGTACAATCATGGGCGGTGCGAGAGAGAATGGAAGGTGGGTCTGGTGTTCCGCTTTCGCTCAGTTTGAGGTACCGTAGATCTGCAGGGAAGGTGTCCCAATACCTTCCTCCAAAAGGCCGACGATGGGGGAACAATAACTTGAATGACATGAACACAGAACGTTATTATGAAATGCTCCACGCTGTTTGGCGTCATCGATGGGCTGAACTTTGAAAAGAAATCTGGAGAGGAATATTGCGACCCCAGTCCGCTCGTGATATCTTGGTCGTAGCCATTGGTCCGTCTGTGTATCTGTGTCTCTGTGACCCCACCCTCTGCGCAAACACAGAACATGTTATGAAGACCAGCGAAATGGAAACCATATTTTTATGTATTGGGTACGCCGTTTGGCGGCACTGCCTGACCACATCCCAAGAGGCTCCCAAACACACCAGAGTGTTCACATCGTCAGATTCCGACGCCGAATTATTCTCCAAACCGAGCATGACGATATCCTCCCAGCTCCACCTCGAGCCTGAGGCCCTCTGATCGCCATTTATACACGCGATTCCCATGCTTCCACGCAGAGGGATCACAAACGAAGCGACATCTTGCCGAATTTTGGATGGGCGACGTGGAGCGGGCGCGGACGAAAGAGGTCAGCGACGGTATGTGTGGGCTCCTGGGGACCTGCGTCATGGACGAACTAGGTTCCGGACGTGAGTGGCGTGCGTTGCCCGCAAAATAGGATAGCTGAACAGTAGGAAATTTTCAAGAGTCTGGAGACTGCCGGCGCCACCAAACCATGGGCTCGGATGACCTACACCGAGGCGATGTTCGAGCTCGACATGGATCTCGAGCGTCTGCTGCGTGGTGAGCTCGTCCACTTTATTTGCGTTTGAGCCTAAATGGAGTCGTGGACTGCAGACTGAGCGTGAAAGGTGGCTCAGCGAGGTGCTTCTCAAGGGAAAGTGTTCGTCACAGACTATCCAAGCACTTTAAAGCCTTTTTACATGCGGATGACCGACGATGAGAAAAAGTCGTGCTATCATCGTATGACTTCCCATGGGATCCCGCGGGCAAAGTACCTGGCTGGTACTGAAGCACGCCGCAGGGTATGTTCGGGAGGACTAGCCTGTTGGGTGAGTGGAATCGAAAAATGCCGAGGTGGCTGCTCTACTTCATACATACCTGCTACTCAATGTTCAACGTTCGACATCAAACCCCGTGGCTACTTGGGTACGCTAAATGACATTGCTCATCGGGGATTATTGATATCGAGAATGATCCAGGAGACGTGAGACAATTGTCCAAGGAAAGGCACAACCGTTTGTTGATTGTGCAGCCAAGCCGATGTCCTTGAAACCAGCACGATTGTTGGTGATGATCTAGTACGCTTGGAGGCGAGAGGGACAGCGAATATCCGTCCACTTAGCTGGTGAGAGGCGCAAACTGCTCTCGCTGCCGGCAAGACAATCTAATCAATTGAGCTCTTGGACAACCGACCCGCTCGTGCTCCGAGTCCCCAGGTTGGACCGGCTGGAGCAGTAAAGTACAGTTATCCCTTGTGTCCTACGAGGTAAATTTGCACCGGAAAATTCACTAACGGCACTACATAAGATGTCCAGCACGACTCTACGTTAAGCGGAGTGTTATTGCCCTGCTTGTATACCAATACTCATCGGTTCAGTGTTGGACAGATGATTTATCACTATGCACTGAGATCGGACTGCTAAATCTGGCTGCACGCACACCATTAGCGAAATTCGACTACCATCATACACGGCACGACTATACGACTACGTGACCACAAGACTACATGACCTCTCGACTTTACTCATACAATGTGACAGGGACAGCGGTGACATGATATACCCTTTGCCACGATCAGTAGCAGAGAACTTGGCTACTAGCCATCATCTGAATTTCCTCAGAGGCTTGCTCGTTGAGAATGTCAGAGGCAAACTTGCGCCACAGAACGCCGGTCGAGGCCCAGTACTGGGATGGATGTCATCGGAATGAAGAAACTGTAGTAACAGAGACGTACACCAGGTTGGTCGTCAACAGTAGCTTGCTCTTTGAGAATTTCCGAGGTTGGAACAGTCCACGGACAGGTCTTATTGAGCCAGTTCTGGGATGGGTGTCATTGGAATGAAGATTCTGCAATAACAGAGACGCACGGGAGGGCATCCACCGCTGCCTTGCTCTTCGAGAATTTCAGCGGCATCACACCGCCAGAAAAACCCGCCGTTTTTCCAGTCCTTGGAAGGGTGTCATCGGAATGAACATTCTGTGATACCAAAGACGCACAATAGACATTGGATGTGGAAATAGTGATAGCGAGGTGGACAGTGTTTTGTTCGAGAGACTGTTGGATTCGTACCGACTTGGAGGCTTGTATCTATACCCAGCCGTGGAGCAAACAAACCACTACATCACCTCGTTGAGACAGGACAGGCGTTGTCAGGCGGTCACATTTTCTTTTGGCCTGAACCGAGTTTGTATTGACAATTGAATGGTGGGAATGGCATATGTATTTGTTATGTGCCTGCGCCCTAAAAAAAACACATACCAAAGAAAGTATTAGATGCGAAATATCGTCACTTATAGTTGAAGTGGAAGCGAGATTCATGGACGATGTGGAGACGGTGAGGGGAGGGCGCAAGATGTTAACCCGATGCAGTCGCTACAACGTAATGAACCTGCGGATAATCTCCTTAGAGTTAGCTTCTCACACCGGCTCGGCTTCTCGGTGGCCATGTTCGGTTCACGAGCGAGCATGAACAAGGGACATTGTGCAGTGAGAGTCACGCGCTAGGTATCATGTTACTGAAGAAGAAAAGGTTGTTTTCCTCACACAACTTGAATTGACCAAGAATTGGTTAACAGGTATAAATCTGGATTCCAGGTGGTAGGTTCCGGGTCCCTAAGAAGTAAAGCGAAGCGAAGTTGAGCAATCACACTGGACGTAATGATAAGTGAAATCAATTGACCCGACGTACTTAGCATCCCTGATGGAGAAGTCGAGTCAGCTTTCCTCAAGTCTTCTAATTCCGCACTTGCTGAACCGAGTTATAGATGTAATCCCGTACTCGCACGCATGAGAAGCAAGCCTGATTTCAAATTATCAGTGACAGTTACGATGACCGTACCGAACTACAGGAGTGCTTTCCACTGCAAGGAGATCATAGGTTTGTCTCCGGAACACCGGGGGAGAGTTTGATGCGGCCATCTATGCAAACGTCTAGCAGTAACTTCCTGATAAGTTCACAGGAGCTTTACGTGTAACGTTGCTGGCGAGGTCAAACGACTGGAAAAGGAGAGAAAGAGAGGTTGGCGGAGTGCTGTATGTGACGTTCTCAGTGAAAGTGGACTTGCTGTCTGGGGTTCATCGCCGGGGCGCGCAGAAGAGGAGGCTCAGGCATGCATCATGGTTCCGTTGTCGATGCTGTCCCCACGATATGTCAAGCAAAAGCCGGGGCCATTGCACAGAAAGTTGAGGAAACGAGCGTCCCAGGTAGCAGCCTTAGTTTTTGGGGATGGAGCAAGCGCTGAGGAGAAACAGGAAGATTCGGATTTGGCACACAGATCGCCCCGGCCAGTAGAGAGGGCGCACTGGGGTCAGGCTGTCGAGGGAGGTGTATGGCGACTCGGACTTGCTGACTAAGCTACACACCTTTCGATCGTCCGAGTCCTTCCGTACTCTCCTTGCCTGGCCATTCTGCAGCAAGGCGCGCCGTTTCGCGCTTGACGAGGCCCTCCAGTTATGATGGACTCCCACTTTACGGTACTCTTTACGTCGAAATCTGACTTGGTCCCTGGAAACAACGTTCCCTACCAGTAGTACCACCAACGAACCATCGAACGATCACAACACCCTCCACGCGCGCCTTGATACTGTCCCTCAGGTTACATGCTACGGAAGAGGAACACAAAAAATTATATGCGTCCACCTGTCCGGGACACCACAAATACCCACGCGTGACGCTCAATCCACTACCAGAGATTCTATGAGTGTAGGTCAATTGATCGCACCTTCCCTGGATGTTTTACTGTACGCTAAAATTTCGACCCATTTGCAGCCGTCTCCAGCTCACCTTTCATGGACTCCTTCCTTTGCGTTGTGACGGGTCAACAATGCCCACGGAGACGAGGAAGCTTTTGGAAGAGAGCCGAGACAAGCGTTGGGCAGTCGCTAGGCTTAGTCGACGAGCGACACCCTCAGGTTTAAGTGGATGCCGAAGCAGCATATACACAACGATGATTCGGGCGACAAGTCGTGTATTGCCTAGAAGCTGTTCGGCGTTGGGAAACTGGAGTCCGAGACATGACTGTCGCCTTCGCCGCAGTCGCAGTCGCAGGGCTAAGCGGGCGAATGTTATGCTGTTACGAATAGAGTTGTTTCAAGGACGCTCATGATCGTTGGCGGTGGATCAGGCATAACAAGAGGAGTCACTGGAAGAGTAATCGCCGGTTGGCAGAGAAGGCGAGAGACGCGGTGTAGGTACGGGAGCCCATGGCGTCGAGTTGACTCGAAGTGTTGAAGGCTCGTCCTCACTAGCATGCCTCCTCTTCATGTACAGCGCTACGTGGCCGTACAACACGATCCTAAACGTCATACCCGACGGCAGTCTTCATTCGACTCGAGCTCTGAATCCTCTGACCACCCAAGCTGTTTCCTTCTCTTTTTTCCCAACCCTCCAGAAATGCAAAGCTCCTGCTGTTCGCAGGAGGTTAATAATGCACGTTTTGCAAATGGCCATATCAATTTTTCCTTCCTCTTCCGGAGACAAACCTGTGATCTCCTACATAGTAGTTCGGTACTTACGGTCATCGTAACTGTCACTGATAATTTGAAATCAGGCCTCTAATGCCAGCGAGTATGAGATTCATCTAGTTAACTCGCTTCAACAAGTAGTCTGGATGATGGCGGCCGGGGTGCCTGACGAGAGCCAACTCCATATCTGGTGTTACCTCTCGAGTCAGGTGAGTTTGGCACATCGCATTATTAAGACTTGAAGTCCGTATGAAATGATGTCTTCAGGGACGTATTCGGAACTTAACTATTTGGTTCCCCCAAAGCCACTGCTCACCTCTGCCAAGATTGATTCTGTTCTATTTGTGTCTTCGCGTGGGGAGACCGATCACCTGAAGCGAGTTTGGACCGTTCCATTCAATCGAACTCCACAGGAACTTTGAGAAGCACATAAGTACCCTTGATGGAATCCAGTTGACGAAATCGACACTGATCCCCAAAGGCGCACAAACTCCACCGATGCATGTGGTATGAGATAACCTCCATTCAAATCATGCTGGATCATGCCGATACATACCACAATTTATTGTTTTCGGTATGTGTCCGTGGCCATCGTGTCTTCCACGCCAATTACTAACGTATTTTTCAAAAAAACTACTGGCATCCGATCACTCCAGGTATCGTAAGTTTCATTTCCACATTTTACCAGAAGATTTTTTTTTCGTACACCGAAACGGGGAACCTCGGGGATTTTGGTCAGGTCGATAGGTACCCGAAGAGCCCATCACAAAGATCTTTATTCATCACGAACGTGCAGAACAACAGAGTTTAATGACCACAAAGTGATCGAATGAGTCAAGGCAATTCACGCCCGCCCAAAACTGCGGTATGGTTCTTTGTATGATCCACGAAACAGTATGAACATTTTCCCCTAGGCTCGGACATCACCACGCATTGGAGGAACCAGATGGGCCCTTCTCCTGCCCTCAAAGGCTCCAGTGCTTTATATTGAAAGGACACATTGGATACCCGCGTGACCCCAGTGATCTCCTCGCTTCTTGTTCTGCGGTTACCAGATTCTACGGGCCATCTCAATCAACTTCACCCGAACTTGAACGTTAACAGTGTGGCGGTGGAAGCCTGCGATCCTGGAGCAGTTGTGGCATGCCAGCGACCAGTCCTTTCGATTTGGAGACAACCTGAATGGGTTTGCCGCGCGGCAGGATAATGGTTTGTTGGGGCCCCTCTACAAGGACGCAGGGAGAGTCTGACTACTAGTATTTCCGAGTCGATTTGCCGTCGTTTCTCACCTTTCATTTCTTCTTCGCGGTTTCACCTGCACCGTTTCTGACAATTACCTGTACCCCAGCATGCGGTCAGTCTCGCTCGTGCATCATAGCTAGTGCCGTCCTCTCTTATCTTCAACCTATAATATCTTTGAGACATCTCTCGTGGCTTATTTTTTCTTCGCCTCCGCCGTTTCCGACAATTACTACTCACTCGTGTGGACCGCCCCACATATAATAACTTGAAACCAGATATCTTTGAGAATCTGCATCGCTGACTCGACTATCCTAAGTTACGTAGCTCGAATGTGTCATTGTTTTCAATAATCTAGTAGTTCAGGACTGTATACCGAGTTGGGGCTCACGCGCTTTCGATTACATGGGGGTGACCACTCTCCCACCTCCAAACCATGGTGTCCGGAACCTCCGCAGAGCCGTATTCGCATGAAGTATGTTGGGTCATGGAGAGTTGACCTCGGGACCCTACGCGAGTGGAGAGCGCGTCATGTAAAGACTGTACGTGCGGCTTGGAATCGGCGGCGGGTAGTTGGGAGGATGAGACTTTTATTTTGTACAGCTCCAACTCCTCCAGTGCTGGTGCAAACACTCGATCCGGACTTCGATCAGTGTGTCCACCTTTCTTCGTGCAATCAGGAGTGTTGAGAGAGAGAAAGGAAGCTAGGTCTGGCATGTCTCCTTCGCTCAGTTTGAGGTATCGCAGATCTTGAAGGTGTCCCAATGTCTGCCTCCAAAAGGTCAACGGAGATGGGGGACCAATGACGTGAACGCTCTGAATATCTGGCAAAGGTATGGAGTGATAAATGCAACTTATAATGTGATCCCCATCGTTTGTCATCAAGTTTGATTCCATGAACAGAATGATAATGATGAGAGGAATGTTGCAACCCCACTCTTGGTCTGATGAGTAATGGAAAGGGTCGCAATCACGTTCCGTCCCACTGAACGTAAGTTCTGCCGATCTTGGGTGAATGGAATCAATGACCAATGAACGAATTATCGGGCTGAATGGTTCCTGATCGTGGGACGTGTTGAATCTTTGTCCAAGAAGCGAAGAGAGCCGGGCATAATCATCAAGGGAGGCATCGCATTCGGGGCCACAGGATAGCCTAAGTTCTGTTTTCAACGGGATGTTTACACAAGACAGCAATGCGATAACTGTCGAAAGTGGAGCAGAGATCCGAAGGCCAGCAAGATGGGGTAAGTTGACTTTCTGGAAGGTCTGGAAGGTTGTTCGAGAGAGAAAATCGGCAGCACTGGCAAGGGCATTGTCGAGATATAGATGTGTGAGGTTTTTCAAATGGCTCAAAGTGCCTAGGAACTCGTCCGTGTCTTGTTGAAACTCCGTAGGAATACGTTGTAGACTGAGAGTTGTCAAACCACTCAGCTTGGACAAACACCATGGCACCCGACAGCGTGTGAGCTCGAGTGTACGGAGGGCTGGAGTGTGTCCATTACAGAGTACCAAAGGCGACAAGTCCGAGTCCAGGGAAATGTCGTTCGTCGAGACTTTCAGGTTTTGCAAGCCAGGCGTGCGTGAGGAAAGTTTGGAAACAGCCTCGTGGATATCGTCAGCCGAAAGGTTCAGATAGAGATCTTGGATACGCTCTACGTGGTTCAACACTTTCCCCACAACGCATAACGCCTAATATCCATTCACCCGATATTCCAGATTCATGTTTAGCTTCAATGAAACCTGTCTTGACCTGGCCAATAACTCGTCCGTCCAGCGTGGTGGCATCACAGAAAGGTAGCTCCAAAGAGTTGGGCAATTCAGAGCGACATTGCGCCAACGACGGCAAACGTACGAAATGTTGACCCATCTAGGCAGTGCAGGCACAGTCAGGCTGCAAAGAGGGCGGTCCTCGTGATGATAGTCACGAGCGCAATGGATGAATATGATTTCAAGGATCTCGATCGGAAGACGAAATGTGAGGGAAAGAGAATTCCTTTGAGAATAAACGTTGGATAATTCCAACTTTAGTCTAATGATCGTTTCATCCATGTGCGTCACGGTCATGTCGCATGTTGGCGCAGATGAAGCCAAATATTGGGTGTCCGCATTCATCAGGAGAATTTGTTAATCAAGAACAAGAACACGACACTAGGAGTAGGATCAGTATTGCGTTCACGCTGATTTATTGACGACTTACGGTATTCGGGAGACAGCAGCGAAGTTGATGTGGGGACGAAATCAAGCCCAGAGGCCCCTGTCCACAGCTTACTAACTAAATGTGGCTGTACTGGTGAGCGTTGTGGCTTCTTCTTCAACTTGAAGTTCAAGCTCTTCAAGTTGGACAGGCTGCGCCGAGCGCAGGTTGGACGCAGTGATTCCGCGTCATGGAATGCGCCCCTCGCGATCAAAGCTGTTAGAAGCATAAAGTTGGCTAGTGCCCGTGCGGAGTCCGATTCTCGCTACATTGCATTTGGAAAAAACTGGCTTGGAGACGAGAGGGACCAAAAAGATATGACCTTGGGTTCTTTGCTCGAATCATGAGCACGCCTAGTAAGAAACGGCGGCGCGTCGCACCCAAAAATCCCGACAATACACACAAGCAGCCGGTCGAGGTCCACAGATCGCAGTTTCTTGACCTGCCATTGGAGGTGTTCATCGAGGTGAGGTCGCGCTGTCTCGCATGCATCACCGATTACCTACCTTGCGAGCCAGGTCTTCCAGTACTTGGAACTTGTGGACATTCTCCATCTCGCTCGGACGACCAAAGCACTCCGCGCGTTCCTTCTCGACCGCCATAGATCCCGTCACGTATGGAAGACGGCCATCGGTAACATCCCCGACTTGCCTCCCTGTCCCGACCACCTCTCCGAGCCTGCGTACACCCACCTCGCATTCATCCCTGTTTGCCACGTACGTTCCACATACATGGTTGTCGAACTCGAATTCACGTTCACACTTAGGGATGTTTCAAACCATGCGAAACGATCGAATGGGAGATACGCATGCGATGTTGTCCAGACTGCCATGGAAAATTGTAAGTTCCATGAACGCCCATCCTGTTGGCATAGTGGGTTCAAGCTCCTCGGTGGCTGATCGCAATCATCTACTCATAGGACCATCCTCCCCTATTTGTCCGACGATAAAGCAATGAAAAGAGCCCATTCAGTTCGTTTTCCCGTCGCGGAGGGTTACTTGGTGATACACGAGCGTGACATGCGCGTCGGTTTCGAGAGACTCCCTCCTGTTCATCGCCCCTCGGACTGGGAGGCCCTACTGAAACGCGCCCAATGCCCTGCACGCAGCACAAAACAGTTTGCAGAAAAGGAAAGCAAGCTATGGGAGCCCATTGTGGAGGTAGGGGAACGCGAACAAATGTCCGTGGACGGATGAGACTCACGATATCGTTGCTAGCATGCTCGTCTATGCAGTAAATGGGAACGCAAGCGATTAGAAGAGCGGGCAACTCGCCTCAGGCTTGTTCGTGAAGAGAGAGTGAACGAGTAGGTTCCGGTCTTCGTTAGTTTCCGGGCTCTTGCTCATTTGAATCTAGTATCAAGAGAAACCTCGAGGCTCTAGGCTGGACGGACGACACCTGTTACTCACAGGCCTTTTTGCAACATCCTGCAGTCAGCAAGGTGGAGCCTCTGACCCCCATTGGTAGGTCTCGGAAATCCCGCCTGACACCATGTACAGTCGCTTACACTCAATAGAATGGTCCAAGATCTCCCCAAAACTCATTGCGTTACTGCCAAAAGTCAGGCACGGACGTGTGACAGAGGTCTATCGCCATCGCCTCAATCAACTAAACCGGATATTTCCGGCGCGCTGCATCCAGGATCCCAAAGTAAATCCTAGAGTTAGAACCATCGATATCTTACTGTTGCCAGACGTTCGCAATGTCCTCGAAAATGATATCAATACCGAGATGAGCGACACCACGATATCACAAAAACTCGGACCGATTCTACCCGAATTAACACAACGTTGGTGTGACGGCGCAGTAGACGCGCTCACATCGTTTGTGCTGCAACAGCTCGGTCCTGAAGTGGATGCGTATAAGGCGGTGTTCCAGTGCATCCAATGCCAGCACTACATGGCGTTCGATGCGGCGCTGTCCCACAGGCATCTATATCAAGAATACACCAGTACGGTGAAGAGACGCAAGTACATATGCATGGGAGACTCAGAGATCTACGAGGAGGTCGGAAAGGAGGTATCTAGGTCAGGTCTTCGGAACCTCGGCGTGCTCCAGGTCGACAAGGTCGCATCAGAGAGGATTCAAAGCATGTCCCAGGCGCTTGGAGGCAAGGTGTCTATTGGGCGTGAATTCATTAGGAGTGATTAGTGGATGTTTACCGCGGTATGAAAGAACCGGCGATGGAGTGAGTCCGACAGAGGGGATCACGACCAGCATCGTGTAGCAAAAGGTATTCCTGGACACAAAAACACGGCTGTGAATGAAAATGGATTACGACGCGCTAAGTATCCTCGCATGCATTTCCCGAACCCATGACCTGGTGCAAGCGTCAGAAACATATCATGTTGGGGCTATCACGCCCCCGTTTTACGGTCTTCTTGCGGAGGTAATCCTATCGCCTCCAACTTGTTATTATGCATGATTTCCACGTCCGACTTTTGATTCTTGTGCGGACGGTAGTAAACTGCGCAATGACACGGACGTGGGTATTTCATCGGATAGCAAGAAAGAAAGAGGTGCTCCTCGTTCGTGCTC
>MU130752.1:473888-493426 GCA_015039435.1 Imleria badia | reverse complement strand
CAGGTCTTCCAGTACTTGGAACCCGTGGACGTCCTCTGTCTCGCTCGGACAACCAAAAGACTCCGCGCGTTCCTTCTTAACCGCCATAAATCCCTTCACATATGGAAGGCGGCCTTCGACAACGTCCCCGACTTGCCTCCTTGTCCTGACCATCTCTCTGCGCCTGCGTACACCCATATCGCGTTCGTCCCCGTTTGTCATGTACGTCTCACATGTAGGTCAAATTTGAGTCGACATTGACTTTAACTTAGGGGTGTCTCAAACCATGCGACACGGTTGAATGGGAGATACGGATGCGATGTTGTCCGAAATGCCGTCGGAAAATGTATGTCCCATGACGCCCAATCCTCCCGACATGGTGATTCCTGAACGACTGAACACTGAACTCTACTGCCATGTACTATAGGACTACCCTCCACAGCTCTCTACAGAACGAAACCTCAGGCTGTTCGGTACGTTTACCCGTCGCGGTGTCCCATCTAGAGTTAGAGTGGATCGAGCGTGACATTTCCGTTGTTGACGTGGCATTGAGTCCTTGTTATAACCCCTCGGACTTGGAGATCTTGTGGAAACGCGCCAAACGCACTATACGCACCGCACAAAAGTTCGCGGACAAGGAAAACAAAGTGTGGGCGCCAATCATGGAGGTAGGTGAACAGGAACAAATATCCGTCGACATGTGAGGCTTATGATCACCTTGCTAGCATGCACGTCTGTGTCGAGAATGGCAGTACAAGCGGTTAAACGAACAGGCAACTCGACTCAGGCTTGTTCGAGGAGAGAGAGAGAACCAGTAGGTTCTGGTCCTCGTTCGCTTCTGGGCTCCTGCTCATTTGAATAGTATCAAAAAAAACCTCAAGGATCTAGGCTGGACGGACGACATCTATTACTCGACGGCCTTTTTGCAACTTGCTGAAGTCAATAAAGCGGTACCTCTGACTCCTGCTGGTAGGTCTCGGTAAACCCCCACGGACACCTGTCACTTACAATCAGGCAGAATGGTCTAAGATCTCCCCCAAACTTGTTGCGTCACTGCCAAAAGTCAGACGTGCAAACATGGCGGAGATCTATTGCAGTCGCCTCTCGGATTTTCGTGATATACTTCCTCGTATCCCGGGCCTCGAAGTAAGACCTAGAGCCATTGATATGTTCCTTCTCCCAGAAGTTCGCGATGTCCTCGAGAATGACATCAACACCGAGATGAGCTCCGAGACAATGTCACAAAAATTCGGGCCACTTCTACCCGAGCTAATGCGACGTTGGTGTGACGACGCGGTAAACGCCCTCGTGTCCTTGGCTCAGCAACGGCTGGACCCCGAATCTGATGTGGATCCGCTCAACGCTATGTTCCGCTGCGACGACTGCCTGTGCCAAAAGTTCATGAGCTTGCACGAGGCATTGTCCCACAGCCATCTGTATCAAGATCTCCCCACCCCACGGAGGAATCGCCAGTACGCACGCATGAGAGAGTCGAGGATCTACGAGGAGGTCGGAAAGGAGGTATATTGGTCGGACATCCGGGACCTCGGCGTGCTCCGGGTCAACAAGGTCGCATCGGAGACGAGGGACAGCATAATCAAGGCGCATAGAGGCGGTGTATCCTGTGGCGCATGGTGCGTTTTTGTGCTTTTTGTTTGCATTCCCGCCTCACGATTCCCCAGGTGCTGTTTCCAAGGGTTGGATGGCGAGGGGCCACATTTGTACTAGTTCAAAAGAAATATGAATTTTCTGGTCATCAACGGTGCCTACAGCCATGTGTCGTATCATAAGATCATCTGGGAACACATTGCTCTTGCGATACCCTTCGTCACGGCCACGAGAGCAGTGGCTGAGATCACCTGACGTTTGCAAAATGCATTGAATGGCCAAGCTATATTGAAAGACAGTCAACGAAAACGATCATGACGTGCTTGCTATCTTCGCATCCGTTTCTTGAACCGTTCCATGACCTAGGGCAAGTGTAAGCTCCAAATCACGACCCCCGTAGTAACTGTACCGCATACCAATTCATCCGTCGCCATTTGTGGCTTGTCATGCCGCGGTTTACGGTCTTCCTGCGGAGCCAATCCCATCGCTTCCAACTTGGCATTACGCATGATTTCCACGTCCGACTTTTGTTTCATGTGCGGACGGTAAACTACGGAGGTGTCAAAACACAGGAGGCATGCAGTGGCGAAAAGCAAAGCAGGAAGGGAGACGTACACCGGGTCGCGACGAGGTGTTCCTCGTCAGTGTTCACCTTGATACGCTCTTTGCGTTCTTCGGCTACTTGCCGTTTCGCCTTTTCCGTTTCCTCGATATTCCGGAGTCGTGAGCTACAAAGATGAAGATAAAAAAATAAAAAAAGACAAGGACGTCAGTCAAAAAGGAACGCACTCCATGCCAAGATCGACCTCTGGTATCGCCGTCAACATCGCCAGACTATTGGTCACGCTCCCCTCGTCCGCCGTCTTCCGCTCCGTCTTCCAGCGCTCCGAAAGCGTAAATTCGTCCTTGCCATCGCGCGTCGACTTTTCGGATGCGTCCTGTTGCTGACGGCGAATTTTCAAGTTTTCTTCGATATAGGCCATCCTGGATGCGTATATGCGTCAATCCAACAGCGAGAAATGAGGAGCAAGGCGTACATGTGTTTGTCCACGTCGAGCACATTGGTTTGTTGGGTAAAGTTGTTGGTCCGAACGGATCGTCGAGCCTTTGCAGTTGCGTCCTCTTGCTCGCTATAGTGTGGGCAGTATTAGTGGGCATGCAGCGAAACGAACACGATGGGGCTCACTCGTCCTCGGTCTTTGCGCCCGCGCCCGCGCCCGAACCCGTGGCCGCACCCGCGCCTGGTCTTAGCCCACCCTTTTCCTCGGGTGCCTCTTCCGCGTTTCGGCGGCGTTTCTTCTTGGCATCTCCGCTCGATAACTTGTGTACGTCGATCCCCTGCCTCGTCTTGCGCAACCGCCTCAACTCGAGCAACTCCGAGAGTCTGTAGAAACGCAACGTGAACATGAACATTTCATTGGTCGATCGAGGAAGGGAACACGTACGGAAGAGACTTGTCCTCATCCTCGTCCCCCTCGCCGTGGTCTGGTTCAGAAACGGGTGGTTCTTCAGTTTCTGGAGACTTTCCTCGGACGGTGGGTTGTGGGCGGCTCCGTCTCTTGATCATGGACAGCAATATAGAGAGTTACATAAGCAATTGCTACTTCGTGCCCACCTTTGTTCACCATCATCGTTAGCGGCCAAAGCCATCGTCTAGCGACACATCATGAAAGAGATACATAGAGTGTGCAGGTGTCGTTAAAACAAACAAACAAAAAGACATAGTTATAGCGTGGAATCGAATCTAATCATCCTTCCATTTAAATAAATCGTCATACACGTTCCTCGACCCCCAAACTGCTCTCGTTTGTGCTTTCTGTTACCACCGACGCAGGGGCTGGCGTGGCAGCTACCGCTGCCGTCGTCACACGCTGCAACTCCTCCGGCGTTGGAAACGCGATCGTCGGAACCCCAATAGGCGAAGAATGCCGCGAGAGTAACGATTCTGGTGCTCGCAGTCCACCTCGTCTCAGACGCGGCGCCTGCGAACGCTCCTCCGTCGGTTCCTCTTCTCCACCCAACCGCTCAGACGGATTCGCCGACCATGCCGAATGAGGCGGGAAATACCAGTCGTCCGACATACTCGTCGCCGGTCGTGGCGTCGGTATCATTTCGAATCGACGTGTCCTCCCCCCAAAAGGGAAGAACCGTCTCACTTGAGCGGACGACGACCGGGGACCAAGGGAAGACGTGACAGGCGGCTCGGCGGCGTTGGGAGCCGGAGGTTCGGACCGAGCGGTGTGGTCGTTGTCATCGTGGGCAAGTTGGCGAGTGGAGTTGCGGCGTGCGGCTGTGAAGTCGTTGAAATCTGACGTTCTGTTGCGCCCGGGACGACGAATCGAGGGCTGCCTCGATAACGTGGAGTGCAGGAACCCGCCGGACGATGGCCACACGCTCGTCCTCGCCGGTGGCGAGGCATCTACGAGCGGTGGTAGTACCCTGTCACTCGCCGCATCGGGAGGAGGGGCTGATGATATCGGGGGAGAGGTGTGAGGAAAACTCAAAAAGTAAGGTGCCGAGGAATTCGACCAACTGTGTTGGGATCGATATGCATCGTACAAATCCGAGTTGAAGCGACTGCCTTCCATCACGGGAACAAAGCTGCCATACGGACCCATCTCCTCGTCATCTTCGTCCACGTCCAGCTCGTCTGGGGGTTGTGAGAGATACTCGGCAAGATCTACACCTCGCCGGACTCCGGGTCCGCGACCGGCAGCACGGTCGCGGTAGACAGACGCTTGACTGGATAGTTTGCGTAGGGACCGCGCGGTGCGTTCCCCAATGAGACCACGATCTGCTGCGTGGTGGCGATAATGGCGTTCTGCGATCTCCTGTGTGGCGCTGTCGGTCCAGAATATGGACAGAGGATATCCCAGTGACACCCACCTTGACGAGGACTTCGATGAGCGATGTCGTGAAGGAATCACCACGGTCGAGATCTTCTACGAACGCTTCGTAGGTGATCAGAGGCTCTGCTGTCTCGAGCCGAGCGCGCTTGATAGCGCCGGAGCTGGGAAGGGCCTCAGTTGCGGATGACTACGGGAAAGATAAGGTGGCATACACCAGGCTCCTCATTTTTGCGCCAAGAACGTCATCATAGTATTCTGTTGTCCTGGAATACAAGGCTACATTAGCGGTGTTAAATTTGAGATAAGATAGAGAAATGAAGTACCATTTGCCCATACTTTATGTATTCTTGCGGTCGTTTTGGGGTCGTCGGGGATACACGCTTTGAGTGCAACGTGTCGGGAAAGCGCCCGTGTGAAAAATTTCACCGTCGTCAACGGCGTTGTTGACATTTGTTTGAGCACCGCCCTTTTCTATTTAGCACAGCCCCTAGGAGGGCTACTCCAACAGAATGACCCAGCGATGCCAGAAGGGGTATAGGTTGGCAACGGAGTATTACGAACGACTCCATTAAACACGTTGCACCAATCAGTTGTTTAACGTCCATATAGATGTACCCTGCCGGCAGAACCCTTATAAAAGGGGTATGAAAACAAAAAGAAACCAAGACCACAACCAATCAGCTCGCATCGTCCGTTCCCCCAGGAGAGCCGTCCGACCTTGGCAACGACGGCGCGCCCGCAGCAGCTGCCCGGGACGCAGCCGCACTCGCCCCCGCGCGATCCTTGGAACTTAACAAGCTCTGGAAAAAGTTTTGCAACACCTCGTGTTGCGTCTGACCCCCGGTCGAGCTCTGGGGCGCACTCGGGGTCGGTGACGTCGGCGCACGACCAGTCGTCGAGGCCGCTGGACCACCCACCGCAGGCAACCCAGACGTAGGCCGCGCGCCCCCTCTTGACAGACGTCGCGAGGCGTCTCCGTTCACGCTCGCGTTCAGCGCACCGCTACCTCCCAAACCGGTTTCCATATCCGCAAGCGCCTTCTCCACGGTCGGCAGGCTAAAGCTACTGCTCCCAAGCGGCCCGACGATACCAGCTGTTGCGGTCTCTGTAGGGTTGCGGAATGCACCACGTGGATCTCGGTCCGGCTTCTTCGAGTTTTCGTCGTAATGCTTCGCAAGGAACGCTTGCTCCGCCATCGGCGCATTGAATGGGGGCAATGGTGGCGGCTTTGGGCGGAAATGAACAAGACGTGCCGGTGGTCTGATGTGGAACTCACCTTTGCGCCTTGATCGGGTACCAACGTCCGGTACATTCTCTTTGCCCCGGCCGCATCCTCGTTCTCTGATCCTTCCGCAAGATCCGCGTCCCATGCCTCGCCCCACACCCGGGCCTCGAATCCTTCCCGTAAAACACCAATCTTTCCCCAGCTATCCCAACCAGCAGGAACGACGATACGGTCACGATCGAGCGTGTTCGGTCTGTGGTGGAACACAAATGGGTTTCGTATCGGTGCGGGTGCCTCCGTTCCAGGGGCCACTCCAGGAGATGGCACTGGAGGCGTGAACAAGAAATGTAGCGTATACTGCCGAAGCACGCTAAGGGTACTTGGTTGAGGAGTCGCGTAAAACAGCGCGGCACCATCTAAACATTCGAGTTGGGTGTATCAGGATGCGAACGCAACGAGACGACTTACATTTAAGACATATCGTACGGAGGACTTGCATGACACCATCCGTCTGCTCTTCCCATTCGCCACCTTTACCTTTTACCATTGCTCCCATCCCTGAAGCACCAGCACCGAGATCGCTCCCTTCGTCGATCAAATCCGCCTTTGTGCATACGACGACGATGGGAACCCCAGCTGAATTGTGCGTGAGCGTACCAGGACCCAACGGCAACACCGCATTCGAAGTCAAGTTAGATGTAGCGGGGAACGCGTCGGCGGATGGCTCGGTGTAGTGTTGTAGATGTGCCTGTACTACGCAAGTTCCAGAGGCAGGTTCCACCCTCGATCAAAAAGAAGACATACGTCGTTCGTGGTTCTCCTCTCTCACAATCTCCACCTCTCGAGCGGCATCCCCTTTTGCCCACTCCTCTACCCACTTGAGCCACGTCTGTAAATCGTCGACGAACGTCCAGGGACGCGTCCAGTCCAACACGATCATGACGAGCGTATGTGGCAGCGCCGTCCGCGGGGGTAAGAAATGTGGGAAAAGAGCGGTATAAGCCCTTGCATCTGAAGGCACCGTATACACGGACAGCCGCGCCAACGTATCTACCGACAAAAACACCAACACGCCATCGACGCGTGAACACTACACGTTGCCCACAAGACCGACGCACCTTCGTCCCCCTCATCTCGAACGTCCGTCCAGTCATATCCAAGTGCGAAATTGGTGCGCGATGCGTCGTTGCTGTCGTCTGCAGGGACGGGCTTCTGGAGGAGTGCGGACACGAGGAGGGATTTGCCAGAGGAAGGCGGGCCGAGGAGGAGGACTTGTTTGGACGGTATCGAACGCGTCGAGGACACGGAGTCTAATATCGAGGACCACAAGTCCTGTGGCGGCGCTGCGGGCGTGGACGGGCGCGAGTCTTCCATCGTACAAGACGACCAATAATTCGCGAGATAAATTCAAGAAATGTATATATTTGAAACTCCGAACGAGGTCGAGTGCATCCACTCGACCTCGACTCCCTCTCCAACTGCGTACGTCGTCGAGTAATTATCCTCATGGCGGACGCTAATCCTATTAGTTAGTCTGTAATGATGAATGCGAGTGGGGCTTCGTCTGTGCCAACATACGACATAGCCACGACGCGCACGGATGGAGAGACCATTACAGATGAATTCCCTTTCCTACATTTTTCGCCTTCCCACCGAGATCCTCCAATCCATATTCATCGATTGCGCTTGCGACTACCATAGCAAGGACAGCAAATGTCCCACTCCGACTGTGCCCGGCTGGGTCAACATTTCGTATGTTTGCCGTCATTGGCGCATCGTCGCTCTGAATTGCCCCACCCTTTGGACCTACCTTTTTGTGATCTCACCACGCTGGACAGAGGAGTTATTGGCCAGATCGAAGCAGGCACCATTAAAGCTATGCATAGAGCCGTATTATCAGCATGAAGAACCTCAGGCGCTGCGCTTTGTGCAACCAGTAATTAAGCATGTGGAACGCATCCTAGAACTCCACCTTTGCGTTTACGATGAAGCTCGATACTTTTCCAAACTTTCCTGTGACACCCGCTCCTCGCCTGAAAAACCTGAAAATATGGATGGGGAGCCATTCTTTGGAGTGGTCCTCGGCACTCTTTAATGGTGATACTCCAGCCCTCCGTACACTCGAGCTCTCCTATTGTTCGTTGCCATGGTATTCGTTCAAGCTCGGTGGCTTGACAATACTCAATTTGGACCGTGTTCATGTTCGGTTCCGGCAAAGCATGGGGGAGTTCCTAACCACGCTGAGTTGTATGCAAGATCTCAACCACCTCTACCTTGACACTGCCCTTGGTAGCGCTGCCGGTTTTCTCTCTAGCGCAGCATTCAAGACCTTCCGGAAATTCAATTTACCCTGTCTTTCCCGCCTTTGGGTCGTTGCTCCACTTTCGACAGTTATCGCATTGCTGTCTTGTGTAAACATCCCGTTGAAAACAGAAGTCAGGTTACGATGTTATCCAGAAAGCGGTCCCTCCCCTAATGATTATGCCCCCCTTCCTTCGCTTCTTGCACGAAGATTCGACATGTCCGACGATCAGGTACCAGTCAATCCGAAAATTCATTCGTTGGTTGTGGCATCCACTACTTTGTGGGGAAATGGAAATGGACTTGAATTCTGTGGATCTGAATGGGATTGTGATTATATCGGTAATCCATCGGATGATCAATGGGGTTGCAACATTCCTCTCAAGATCGTGGTTCGTTTCGGCCACCCAAGGACGGGCGATCGTGATCGCCTCATAACCAACATCTGTTGCTCCGTGCCTTTAACAAACGTTCAGAATCTTCATGTGATCGATCCCCCGTTCTCGTCGGCCTTTTGGAGGAAGACATTTGGGCACCTTCGAGATCTACGGTACCTCAAGCTGAGTCACGGAGACATGCCAGACATTGCTTCCATACTTTCCCTCACCCCTCTCGGTCACACGGAGAACCAGGGTATATATGCTGATGAAGGTCCAAATCAGATATTTGCACCGGCATTGGAGGTGTTGGAACTGGATACAATCAAATTTCCACCAATGCCGCCGCCAGCACATGATATGGACTGGCCCACAGTCGTGACCGATGTACAATCTCTCTACGATGCTCTCTCCGGCCGCAAAGAGTCCTGAGGTCGACTCACCATGTCTCTATGTGCTGTTGATGGTCACGTCATGGATTTGGATGTGGTTGGGGGTGGGAGGATGGTCACTTCTGTGTAGTTGTGGAATGTAGTCAACCCTGGTGCTACGGGACAGGAGAATATTGGAGGAGCCTCCGACTCTCGTCCTCTATAGTAGTTCTGGCTTTCCCCAGACCAACACCGCTATCTCGCGAACCCAGTAAGACGTTGAATAATCAGCGTGACGCAAATATGACTGATGCATAGTGTTCACGCTCTTTCTGGTAGGTAAATACTGCCAATGAATGCGAACAACCTACTATGTTCAGCTTCATCCGTGCCAACACACGACACGGCAATACTAGTAGGGGATACGGATGAAGAGTCCATTATAGAAAAGTCAGGATCATTCAACCTCTATGCTCGAAACATATTCATCGATTGCGCTCGCGACTCTCATAGTAGCAGTGACAACAGCTTTCTCACTCCCACTGTGCCTAGCTGGCGCAACGTCGCTTTGAATTGCCCCTTTTTGTGATGTCGCCGCGCTGGACGGAGGAGTTACTGGTCAGATCGGAGCAGGCACCGTTGAAGCTACACGTGCATCTGGGCTTCTCCTACCCACTGGCATCATCTTTGGAGTTCTGCTTTGCGGAGCCAGTAACGAACCATGTAGAACGCATCCAAGAGCTCGACCTTCGCATTCCACCGCTCGACTTGGAATGCAATGAAGCTCACTTTTTGTCCAAACTTTCCTCACCCGCTCCTCGCCTACGACACCCAGGCCTGAAAATCAGCATCTCGATAATTTCTTCGGAGTGGAACTCAGTACTCTTTCATGGAGACACTCCAGCCCTCCGTACACTCGTGCTCTCAAATTGTCCGCTGCCATGGTATTCGTTCAAGCTCAATGGCTTAGCGACGCTCATTCTGTACGATGTAGTACCTTTGCAGTTTCGCCAAAACATGGAAGATTTCCTAGCCACGCTGAGTTGTATGTAAGACCTCACACATCTATTTCTCGAAAATGCTCTTGCTGGCGCCGCAGGTTTTCTCTATAGCACAGCATTCCAGACCTTCCAGAAAATCGGTTTACCCCGTCTTTCTCGCCTTTCGCTCGCTGCTCCACTTTGACGGTTATCGCATTGCTGTCTTGTGTGAACATCCAGTTGAAAACAAAAGTCACTGGCACGCTACGATGTAATTTCGAGCATGTCACCTCTCCTGATGATTATGCCCTGCTCTCTTCGCTTCTTGCACAAAGACTCAGCACGTTCGAAGATCAGGCACAATTCAGCGTGACAATTCGCTCGTTGGGCATCGTAGCCTTCCCTAGGTCGACGACCCTCATTTTTAGTGCAGCGGAGCACGAATACAATTATTACCTTTTCATATCACTCATGAGCTGGATTGCAGCATTCCTCTCCAGATCACTATATATATTTCAGCCCATCAATAATGCTAAATGACAGGGATCGCATCATATTTGACCTCTGTTGCTCCGTGCCTTCGACAAACGTTCAGAGCGTTGATGTCATCCGTCCCCCGTTATCGTCGGCCTTTTGGAGGACGATGTTGGGACACTTTCAAAATCTACGGCATCTCAAACTGGGTCACGGCGACATGCCAGACCTAGCTTCCATTCTCACTCTCGCCCATCACGATTGTACGGAGAAGGACGGGCATGCTGATCGAGGCCCAGCATTGGAGGAGTTGGGGTTGTGCCAAATATCACTCTCTGGACCGCCCGCCGCCGACTCCATACCTTCAAGCTTATACGACGTGCTCTCCACTCGCGCAGGGTTCCGAGGTCGACTCACCATGACCCAACATGCTTCACACAACCCTACTATGGTTGATACTATGGTTTGGAAGTGGCAAGGTGGTCGCCATGGCCCCCATGTGATCGAAAGCATGTAGTAACTTGAGCCCAACCTCGGTGTAACATTCTGAATTACTAGATGATCGAACAACGGGACGTTCGAGTAACGTATCTATGAAGATACAAGAGGGCCAAATCTGCGATGCAGATTCTCAAAGATATCTAAGTTGAAGACAAGAAAGGTCCGTACAAGCGATGATGCACGAAGGTTGGGGCGACAACCATGTAGTCTGATTACCAGACCGGTCTATGACTAACAGCCATGTCTTGGACATCCGCTCATCAGCGACGAACAACTTTCATCCAATTATTGCTCGGATGATCGTTGTTTGGATATTTTGTCTTCCAAAAATAAATTCCTCGTAGATGACGAGCGGTCAGAACGCGAAGGGCATGAGTCCATGAAGAGATGACCACAGATGGGTTGAAATTCGAGCGAATGGTAAAACATACAGGAGGGAGTGATAAATTGACCTACACTAGTGAAATATTAGTGGATAGCCATGTGGCGAAGGTATTGATCGTTCGATGGTTCGATGGTGGCACAGATGAGCCAGAGGGAGGTCATTTCCAGGGACCTAGCAAGCCAGATTTCCAGCGAGGACTAGTCCATCAGCGGTCGATTTGGTCGAGGGACTTTTAAAGACACTCAGGCGGCATGGCCGGGCGAAGATTTAACTTACAAAGCTGCGCGACTCTCGTGCCTTTGTCCTCCACGATCTGGGTTCGGCGTTGCAATAAAGACAGGTGGACGTACGCGACCAGTGCTTACCACGACATTATTCGTTGAGATGGTCGAGTAGACCTTGTCTACGACCACCCGGAGGGTTCGGGGAGACATAAAGAGCGTCCTCGATCTTGTATAGGAGCTCACCGAAGGACCCAAGGTGTCCGGCAGGTTTTTCCTGGTTTTTCTCGCCGATTTCGAGGCTCCCAGGGCAAACAAAGAGGAGCATCGACGACCGATAGTGTGGCAATGAGTTCGACAGGGAACCGAGTACCAATATCTTCCACCGCGTAGTGCTGGAGTTCGTCCAAAGCGTAACTGAGTATGACCTGTGTTAAGGAGTATCCATTTCTCTAAGTAAAGCTTAGAGAGCGAGCCGCCAATTCGATTTCAAATTCAATAATCTCGCGTTTTTTGATTGGTCAAAAAGCCCCATGGGAATCCGCGCAGCCCCTTAAACCTCAACGACTATCGACGGCTTGCCTCATAGACGCGTCTGGTTACCAAACTAGATGCAAGTAGGGCCCGGACCTTGTACTAGCTAGTCATTCCGCGCGTCCAATTACTTCTCACCAGTGTATCCACTCGGGCTCGATCCCAGTCTGCGTACGTCGTCGTCGAGTATAATCATCCTGATACGGACGCTGATTCCGCTTCTATCAATAGTGTCACCTTCTGGTTTATGGTCGGTAAATCTGACAATGAATACGAACAACTTGTATTCGGCTTCATCTGTGCCAACATACAACATGGCAATAGTGCGGACGGATGGAGGGACCGTTACACAAAAGTCGGGATCATTCGACCTCTGTCCTCAAAGGAATTCCCCTTCCTTCATTTTTCGCCTTCCAATCGAGATCCTCGAAATCATATTCATACATTGCGCTCGCGACTATTATACCAAGGACGGCCGTCGTCCCACTCCAACTGTGCCTAGCTGGGTCAACGTTTCGTACGTTTGCTGTCATTGGCGCAACGTCGCTCTGGATTGCCCAACCCTTTGGACCTACCTTTTTGCAACGTCGCCGCGCTGGACGGAGGAATTATTGGCCAGATCGAAGCAGGCCCCATTGAAGTTGTACGTGAATACAGCCTTCTGGAAGAAGGGATTTCCGGCGCTGTGCTTCATGGAACAAGTGGTGAACCATGTAGATCGTATCCAAGAGCTCAGGCTGAGAATTCCAGCGGAGCGTATCCGCGAGGTTCTTTCCAAGGTCTCGTCACGCGCTCCTCGCTTGCAAAACCTGAAAATCTCGTCGGCGAGCTTTTCTTCCGAGTTATTCTCGGTACTTTTTCTGGTGAACCGATGAAGCGGCAGTGGCAGTGGCACGCGAGGCACATAAACAAACGTCCCAATTCCTGAACCATGAACTCTTTGGAAAGATTGCCGTGTGTCGCACGTCAAGAAAACACTCAAGATAACACAACTCACAAGGTCAGACAACAGAATGGGGCCGAAGTGTATAGCACAAGGTAATACAGGAGAAAGTGAAGATAAGAATTAGGTAATCATCGTCCAGAGATTGAGAATTGAGCAGCGAAAACATAGCAAAGCTATTGGTACATGGACTCGGGTGATACTTTCCCCCCTGCAAACTGGAGGACTATGATCTACGGGAGGAGTTGTTTGAATGCTTCAAATGTTTTCAGAACAATAAGGCGATTGTCAAGAGGCTTCATGCCTTCATAAACATAAGCTATCCTGTTGTTGACAGGGGGAAAGAACCTCTCGACAACAATGGCATCTTGAGGGTACTGAGCAGTGATGATGGCGGTCAGCAAGTCCTGTGTGACAGGAATCTTGTAAAACACGGGGGCGCTGCCGACCATAGTAATGCCAGGCACAACAGCATCGTGTAAGGGCTGCAGACCACCTTGTCGCCTGGCATTGTTGTTGTAAGAGAACGCCGCAATAGCTTCTGCAACGAGTTGGGGTTCAGGGTCAGCAGGTGACAGATGGCGCTGTGAAACACTTGTTAATGGAGGTAAATCAGATACAATGTAAAGGCTACCTTGTCTTCTTGTACAAGGAGAAGAAATCTTCCACCGGGTCCTCTCTCCATAACACAGACATCCGTCTTCGCATCCACTCTCTGCCCACACATCTCGAAAGAAATTTCCTTTCGTGTGTGGATGACCCGCCGACCGGCGTCAAACCCCATCAACTTCAATACCTGAACGGCAAAATCATCGACAAATGACTCTTCGTTGGGGGGAATGGTCATGGCATCCTCCAAGTAAGCAAAGAAGTCTGATTCCGATTTGGTGGCATTTTGTGGCTCGTCCAGATGGTTAAGGACGATGGGGGAGACGTTGACATTGGCTGGCAAGGGTTGACCAAAGAACTGTGCATCGGTTTTGTCTTCGATTCGGATGTTGAACGCAAGCAACTCGTTGGTTCCCCAGTCGCTGCCTGACTTCGCCGATCGGATAATTTGAGCCATGGTGGTTGGGCTTGGAAAGTGTGGTGCAAGTTTGGTGGTTGTAGCAGGAGTTGGCCAATTCAAACTCCGCTAAATTCGGACTCTTAAGCATCGCTTCTCGAGCTGGGCTCAAAGTTGGCGCATCTGTCCGCATCTGGGTTTTGCAGACGCCTAGAAACGGTTGATGCGTCCGGCTGAGGCATCCAGATGCGCCATCTTTGAGCCCAGCACTGGCCGCTTTGGAATTGCTTGCTGTCCGCTATGTTCTTTTTACAAAGAATAAATCCTCATGCTAGGCGCAAATACGTATAAAAGACCAGTCGCTAGGGCCAGGTCTTCCCCAACACAAACACAATAGTCTAAACACACATCTGAACTAATGTCTTCATCCTCGCTTGCGCTGGGTTTGAGATTTCTAAGTTCTAACTGAATATGTTGAATCGATTTATGTAAATGAACCCAACTCCCATCAAGAGTGAGAAGGAATTCTTGCTGAGAGTCACGCCGGCGACGCACTCAACTGCCCACTTCCCTGCACGGCTGTCATTGAATTTAATTCTCCTATAATACAGATAAGTCGATGTAGAATACAACATAAACCCTTTGATGGAGACACTCCAAACCTCCGTAAGCTCGAGCTCTCAAGATGTTCGGTGCCATGGTATTCGTTCAAGCTCAGTGGCTTGACGATACTCAATCTCCGCAATGTACCTTTGCAATTCCGCCAAAACATAGAGGAGTTCCTCGCCACGCTGAGTTGCATGCAAGACCTTACACATCTATATCTCAAGGATGCCCTTGCTAGCGCTGCCGGTTTTCTCTCTAGCGCAGCGTTCCAGACATTCCAGAAAATAAATTTACCCCGTCTTTCTCGCCTTCAGATCACTGCTCCACTCTCGACAGCTACTGCATTGCTGTCTTGTGTAAACATCCCGTTGGAAACAAGGGTCAGGCTGCATTGTGATTTCGAACATGGATCCTCCCTTGATGATTATGCCCCGCACTCTTCGCTTCTTGCCCAAAGACTCAGCGCGTTCGAAGATCAGGCACCATCCGCCCTGACAATTCTCTTTCTGGGTATCGCAACCCTCCCTCAGTCGACGACACTCACTTTTAGTTCCGCGGAACGCGAATGCAGTGATGATTCCCATTCCACATCATGCATGAACTGGTGTCACAGCATTCCTCTGCAGATTGCTATCCGTTTTGGCCAATCGATAACGCTAAACGACAAGGATCGCGTCATAAGCGACATTTGTTGCTCTGTACCTTTGATAGATGTTCATAGGGTCCATGCCATCCGTCCTCCATTCTCATCGGCTCTTTGGAGGAAGATATTGGGACACCTTCAAGATCTACGGTACCTCAAGCTGAGTGAAGGCGGCATGCCAGACCTAGCTTCCATACTCTCCCTCCCCTCTCACGGTTACCCCGAGAACGAGGGCATATTTGCACCCGCATTGGAGCAGTTGGAGCTGTATAAAATCCAATTCACCCCAAAGCCGCCGCCAGGACGCGATATGGATACGCTCGCGACCGATGTACAATCTCTCTATGACGCTCTTTCCAGCCGCAAAGAGTCCCAAGGTCAGCTTACCATGACTCGATGTGTAGCCAAGTACGATGATCACGAAGAAGAATTGGATATGGTTGGGAGGTGGGAGGGCGGTCACTTCCATGTAGTCGATGATGACAGACATGTTCACGAATAATTCTAATAGTACTTCGACAAGGGTGCATGTCGGGCGGTCGATTCTGAACTAGAGGACACATTATGATACTACACACTATGGATGAAGTTGGTACTGTCTGGCGCGTGCTACTCAGCAAAAATCCTGGTACGAGCCTCCCGCTCCCCTCCACCCTCACGGCGAAACCAAGCGACCGGACGTACACGACGACGATCTATGCCGGAAATCACCCCCCGACGGATCACGCACACCATGTCATGAAAGATTACATCTTATTGCGATAACTAAGTAATGTAGGCAAGAAATTTTCGAATCCCATCAAACCGAACACCGACCCTCCAAAGAAAGCACCAAATGGCAACATGAAAGCCTAGCTATACTCTGGTGGTGCGATACTATGATGACCAGCGGGAGAGGAGCCGTCCACACTTGGAGGGGGAGCAGTCCAACCGAAACGCTCTGCGAGTGACTCAATGATTCTATCAAGATTGTCGCTGGTTGGAGCAACAGAAACGGAAGCAGGGGCCGTGGAATTGGGAGCCTGGTGTGGCAAGGGAAGTGTGTTCACACCTGCTGAGTGTTGTGAAGTTAGCGAATGTGTCCCTGAGTCGATGGGTGTGATGGACGATGGCTGAACAAGTTGCGAGGTACTAGGTTTGCGCTTGGATGGTATCCATGCGCCAATGCGGCCATGGTCTGGCAGAGAAGCCGAGGGTGGCGCCGGCACTCTGAATTCATTGATGGCATACTCTTCTACCTGTTCAGTGCGGCGGCGACGGAAGCGGAAGAAGCAGATGACACAAGCGCTCAGAATGACAAGTCCCCCTACCACTCCTCCCACGACTCCACCAATAACGGCGGCATTGTTTGAGGTTGTGGAATTGGAAGCGGGATTTACTGCTGGAGATGACGTAGAACTGGACGACGTAATGGATAATGTGGATGCTGGTGTAACGACTGGATTTCTATTAAGAGTGGTATGAGCGATGCTCCGTGACAGCTTCACCGCAACAACTTACGGACAAAATGTGACTAACACACCTGCCTGTCGGTTTCGGTCAGTCAGCTATCCATCGGCGATGCACAAAACCGACTCACTCCGGGCTGCGAGCACGTCACAATTCCGGAAGTCTGTGACGGATCTCTAATCGCATTGACACATGTTGAGGAGAGGCCTGCTCATATGAGGGCATAATCAAATGCGAGCAGATGACTGCACGTACATGAAACGCCAGCGCCATCGCAGCCATTGAAAAAGCTTTATGTGTGTCAGTCACAGCTCGGAAACCTCAGGGAGTGGTACCCACGTAAATAACACCGGAACAGTGTATACATGGCTGTGGAATGACGGACAAGGTCAGCTATACAAAACGTGAACAAGACTCCGGACTCACGTGGGTATCAGATCAACGACCACGATTGAAATTGTATTGTTCATGGCAATATCTACAGTTGTGCAATTTCCACCATTTGGTCCACAGTATCCTAGTTTATCGTTCAGTCCACGCATACGGTGAAATGCGCAAGAGCAAACCTGTGTTCAAGAAAGCGCCAGCTTGCACTGTACCATTTGTGTAGCTTTGGGAGCCTGTCGCCAATGTAATGCTAGGAATTTGGTCCAACGTTGGCTGCAGACACGAAGTTTAGCTCTGCAGGGCTTGGGTACAAAAAAAGAACAGGGAACAGACCACGCCAAATCCACAGCTAAGTCCGAGTTGATTCGCGGTAGTGATGGCCATTAGTAGTAATCAGTTGCAGTGCCCTGTCCTGGTAAGTATGAGGACTCACTTATTGGTCATGTTGACTGTATGAGTCGTCATTTTGGGCCGTCAGAGATCGTCTCTCACCCCGTCCCGCTCGTAATAGAGGATCGTATATGCGCAGCCAGCTGCAGGGAGAACGGATTGAGAACAGCTTGCCAGTGAGGCAAACGAGGGTGGAGGACGACTCGGGACGAAAAGCGCGGAAGAGAGCTTTGCTATGCCTAAATCATTGATCGATTTAATGTAGGGAAGGATCCCAAGTCCGACACGGGTTGCGCGGTGTATTAGGCAGTGATCTTGCGCTTCATACCAAGGACAGCCACGGTTTTCCCACTCCCACTGTGGTCACGTTTTTCGTCCTTGGCGCAACTCCCGCGCCGCTCTGAATTGTCTCATTTTTGATTGACTAGTATCTTCTTGAATAGATAACCTACCTTTTTGTGACGTCGGAGTACTGGACGAGCAGTTGTCAGCCCACAGCAGTCGCTCGTGTCCGGTAGTACCAGCGATCCCGACTGCGTGTGTCATCGTCTGATTCGGACGCTGATTCGGCTTCATGTCACGCTCTTCTTTCTGGTCGGTCGGTCCTTCAATGAATGCGAATAACCTGTACTACACTGCTTCATCTGTGCCAACATACGACATCGCAGCAGCGCGCACGAATGAAAAGACCATCATGGAAACGTTGAGATTATTCAACCCCCATGCTCAAATGAATTCCCATTCCTTCATCTTTCGCCTTCCAACCGAGACACTCGACTCCATATTCATCGACTGCGCTCGCGACTACCATAGCAAGGACAGCGGTTATCCCAGTCAGACTGTACCTAGCTGGGTCAACGTTTCGTACGTTTGTCGTCGTTGGCGCAATGTCGCTCTGAATTACCCAGGTTACCCTTTGGACCTACCTTTCGTGACGTCGGAGTGCTGGACGAAGGTATTATTGGCCAGGTCGAAACAGGCACCATTGAAGCTACATGAGTATCCGGATGCGTCCTACCCATTATCTTCGGGGTTCTTCTTTATGGAGCCAGTAAGGAACCACATGGAACGTATCCAAGAGCTCCACCTTCACATTCCGGAAGAGTGGAGTCAAGCTTCATATTTTTCCCTACTTTCCTCACCCGCTCCTTGCCTGAAAAACCTGAAAATCACGATGGAGAAGAGTTCCTTGGAGTGGTCATCTGTGATCTTTAATGGAGATACTCCCGCCCTCTGTACACTCGAGTTTTCATGCTGTCCAGTGCCATGGTATTCGTTCAAGCTGACTAGTTTGACAACACTCAATCCGAGTCTGCGCCGTATTCCTGTTCGGTTCCAGCAAAACACGGAAGAGTTCCTAGGCACGCTGAGTCGTATGCAAGATCTCAACCATCTCAACCTTTACTCTGCCCTTCGCAGCGCTGCCAGTTTTCTCTCTAGTGCGGTATTCCAGACCTTCCGGAAAATCAATTTACTCCATCTTTCCCACCTCTGGGTCAATGCTCCACTTTCGACGGTTATCGCATATAAACATCCTGTTGAAAACAGAAATCAGGCTGCAATGTTATTTCCAACGTGGTTTTTCCCTTTATGTTTATGCCCCCCTTCCTTCCCTTCTTGCTCAAAGATTCGACATGTCCAACAATCAGGCACCACTCAATCCGAAAATCAGTTCATTAGTCATTCAATCCAATAAGTGGAGAGATACAAGACTTCAGTTCAGCGGATCAGAACATGATTGCAATACTTTGGGTCACACAATGGACCATGAATGGGGTTGCAACATTCCTCTCATGATTGGGATTAGTTTGGGTCACTACAGCACGACGAACAATCGTGATCACATCATAAGTGACATTTGTTGCTCCCTCCCTTTGACAAACGTTGGAGCAAGACATTTGGACACCTTCAAGATCTACAGTACCTTAAGCTAAGTAAAGGCGATATGCCAGACTTAACTTCCCTCCTCTCCCTCATCCCACACGATTACACGAGGAATCAGGGTGGATATATTGATGAAGGTCCAAACTTTCAGATATTCGCACCAGCATTGGAGGTGTTGGAGCTGCATGAAATCTAATTTGTGCCAGAGCCGCCGCCAGAATGTGATATGAATACACTCGTGCCCAATGCACAATCTCTCTACAATGCTCTCTCCAGCTGCAGAGAGTCCTGAGGCCAGCTCACCATGGTTAAATGGATAGCTTGGACCAACATCAGTAAATTCGCAACTTGCTTTTCTTGGCTTTTACGGCTTTTCTTACCTCACAACCACCAGGAAAAGCAGAAAAAGCTCAGAAGCAGCAGAA